>JAPERM010000703.1:0-13387 GCA_030411635.1 Fusarium sp. MBC 119 | reverse complement strand
TATAGCTTTTTATAGAAAATATAAAGATTAATATACTAATAACTATACTAAGTCTCTTTAAAAAGGGTTCTACTGGTAATAATGTTAATTATTTATAAAGATATTAATTAGTTAGGAATACTTAAGTTGCACTATAGTAGACGCAGTTTAAAGGCTGAAAGTATTATAGATCCTAGTAATTGAATTAACTATAAACCTTTTATCTTAGTCGAAGTTATATATAAAATGAATTTTACATATTAAATAGCTGTTACTCTTTTAACGGTGAACAACACAACACAAGCCTTAGGGTACACAGCCACAGTAGTAACTTGCACCTGCTAACTGACGATAGGAAAGGATGACCTTCTAATAGGTCAATTGAATTGCAACGAATATCATAAAATAGAGACATAAAAGACCAGATGGTCATATAGCAAAAAAAAAAAAAAAAAAAGACCACAAATTAGCCAATCTGGTCTTAAAATAATCATAAAGGTGATGATGATCCTAGCTAGGCTGTTCTAAAACTCACCCTGTTGTCCTTGCCGTTAGGTAGCTACGTGACTACCTGATCCAGTAAGACCCTTCTTTTCCATAGGTGCCCGAAATCTCTGTCCTGATATAGACCTATACGTTAGGAAGGCCTTATTGTAATTATCTGCAAGAATTAAACTTCACTAGTTCTCATTCTGCTGCGCCTTATTTCAGTAAGTGGATCAATAAAATGCCTTACAGTAGGCTTTGCTTAGAGAGGGAGGTCGGCCCAGGACCCGCAGACGCTAATATATCGTAAAATGAGTCTAAAATGCGTGACCCTGTTCCGCTTACACGGGTCGTAATAGATGGCGGGCGGTAGCAAATAGGCGGCCTAGGCTCAATCACGGGAAGCTCTCATCGTGTAGCAAAGGCAAGTTTTAGAAATGACTACCGGTGATGCAATTATACATACAATGTGACTTCAATGTTTTGAGGTCGTTCTCTAACTGTCAAGGTAAGAGAAGGCTTCTGAATAAACCACGGATCAAGTCGATAATCCTGCATATACGTCTAGCTGTTTTCATAGGACCCCGCAATCCTGTCAGCCCTAGTATGCCGACATATCCATAGTCGCATCCTTCTTAATCGCTGGGAGTTAATCTATAAAAACACGTGAACTCTTCTCATATATGTACAAGAGTTTAGATAGTCCACCGCACACTTAGACCATTTCATGCTGAACAGGCCAAATATGGCGCGCTTTCTTGTAGCCTTCTTTCTCAGTCTCTCCGTAGCAGCAGCGTCAACGGAGTCGACAACATTGCCAAACATAGACCTGGGATATGCAATCTACCAAGGCTCTATACATGAGGTAATAAGAAAAAAAAATTCAATGATAAGATGCTCTTACTGAACCATTGTTCTCAAGGAATCGGCTGACCTATATGTCTTCTCCAACATTCGATACGGTGATCCTCCAACTGGAGAGTTGCGCTTGTACGTTCTAAAGTCCTTTTCTTGCGCGAGAACTCCTTTGAGCGCTGCAAGAATGGTTGTTTACGCCGACACTGACAGAGTAGTGCCAAACCTGTTGCTCCCAGAGGACGCAACAGTACAATTGACAAAGGCGATGTCGGGCGAATCTGTCCCCAGGCCATGGCGGCTTGGGAAGTTTACACTTCTTTCACAGGACCGGATTTTCTGAGTGGCAAGATTTCAACACTCACCCAAACCCAGAAAGATGCACTCAAAGAGCCTCGTGATCTTAAAATTCCCATTGACCCTAGAGAAACAGAAGATTGCCTATTTCTCGACGTGGTGACTCCGGCGACAGCCTTGGAGAATTCCAACAATAAATTAGCGCCTGTCATATTTTGGCTCTCTGGTGGTGGCTACACCACTGGCGAAAAGGGCTGGTTTGACCCTGCTGGACTTATCAAGGCCAGTTACGCTTCAAGTCCCGAAGGGCTGGTTTTTGTTTCAGCCAATTACAGGGTGAGATTAAGACTGGATGCTTTGGTGAAGAAATCTCGAAGCTGATGAACTGTAGCTTGGTGCTTTGGGGTGGCTTGCTGGATCCAAACTCGACTCAAGTACGTAAAAGAGGATGTTGCGTTATTCAGCAATTGCGACTGACCAGTCATTTCAGATTCAATGGTTGCGAATGCTGCGCTGTACGATCAAAGATTGGCCCTCGAATGGATCCAGGCCAACATTCACCAGTTCGGCGGAGACCCTACGCGGGTGACAATCATGGGCGAGTCAGCTGGAGGTACGTCTATGACCGTAAGAAAGCAGAGCCCTGGTATAATTAACGACGTGATAATTAGGCGCTAGCATCTACCATCATTTGACTGCTTTCGGAGGCAAGGATAAGACAGTCCTCTTCCAACGAGCTATTCCCCAAAGCACTGGCTGGTGAGGCTCACAAGTACTGCCTAACAGCAATCACTGACCTTTGACAGGGTCCATATCGCAAGCGAGAGATTAGAAAGCCAAGTTGTCGACAAATTCCTAGCCCTCGCAAACGTTTCAGACCTACAAGCAGCCAGAAAGTTATCGACTGAACAGATTCAAGAAGCTAATCGACTACTTATCTCGAACTCTGCATGGGGAACAAGTACGACTGGTCCATTTGTCGATGGTGTTTATGTCCCAGACAACCCCGACAAGCTGTTTAGAGAGGGGCGTCATCTTCATGATGTTGAATTGCTGATTGGTTTCAATCAAGACGAAGGTTTGATCTTTACATCACCAGAAGTCATCGATGATGCTGGATATCGGAGCTTTCTCGAAACGACCTTTGCCAATGCCAGTCCCGAGATGCTCGACCACATCGAGTCAAAGGTCTACCCGCCAGTATTTGATGGAACACACGGCTACTCCAACCAGACAGAACGCGCTTCAATCACCAAAGCTGAATCAGAGTTCACATGCAAGTACGGGTTTCTCCAAGCCGCCTACGGCAACAAGGCCAAGAGCTATCGTTTCAACGTTTACCCAGGCCTCCATGGGAGCGAAATGCACTACACATTCTTCAACGGAAAGGAGCGCAACCCCGAGGTGAACGATGCTATTGCAGTAGGGTTTCAGGAGCTTCTGACAAGCTTTGCAGCTACTGGAAACGCGACTTCGCGGGCTGCTCCTGAAGGTGTGCCGATCTATGGCGAGGAAAGGCGCATGCTGTACATCGATGATACAGGCTTTGGCGTGACGACTGATGCGACTATTCCAGAGCGTTGCAAGTTTTGGCAAGATGGACTTTATCTCTAACACTATAGAGAAGAAGGGTTAATCCGAATTTAACGATGGATACTAGATATCATCTATCTATCTAACCCCAAGCCAATAACCCTAGTCCTTGGCCATAAGACTGATTCTAAGCTATGACCCTTATCCTAACCTTTCCCTAAACAATGAGCTTCTGCATCGGTTGTCCAGGCTATTTGGACTGATTCCCTCCTAATTCGATCAATCATCCTATAATCTTGGCCACGAGTTCAAAGCGAAGATGTTGGAAATCATGTAATTTCGTGCTGCTGAGGAACCAATTCAATGGTACTTCGCCCATTTCACAATGGTGAAAACTGAACATAGTAGGAGAAGGATTTGAAGACATTTGAGATCAACTTAGGGAGTTTTAAACAGCGAGGCCACGTATTTGTATGACGGTCGAGATGCATTCACCTTTCTTCTATCAGCACGCTTAGCTATTCGGGAAATAGTACTACGTAGTGTATTGCGGAAGCGCCAGCTGTATTTAATTCACGGAGTCATTGCTGATTCGTGTGGTCACGTAACTACGAAGGAGAGCAGGGAGTCAAAGGTTAGGAGGAAAGCAATGGTTTGCCCGAAGTAGCTGATGATTGTAGCATGGCCATTGTAATGGCCGTTTAATCAACCGCTGCTTGGAGGGCCAACAGACATGTTTTATAGAAATTTAGACTGGTATAAGCTAAATCTGCATCAATTCATGTTTCGAGTACTCTGGCCGATAAAAATGGTGTAAAAGTGGAAAGATCGGTTGAATAGCCTTGTGGCAAAGCTGCATGAAGTCCTCGATTTTGTGGAAAATGTTATCAAGCCTTCCAAGCTTGTATAATCGGCCAGTAGTTTTACCGCTCCCCAAGAGAACTCCACTTTCGAAGTTGCCCATTTCGGGCGTAATATTGAAGTGTTCTTGCTTGCACGTGAAGTCCCAGCCGATACCCACTGTTTGAGAGTCTACATAGTTACTTGCCAGCGCTAGCATAAAGACGAATTCAGAGAGAACAGAGTCGCATCTCAGCGAGGTTCGGGGCTTCGGCATCAGATTGTGACTGCCGAGTCGCGAGGTTCTAAAAGCCGAGACGCGAGACTTTAAAGTCCGAGTCACGAATCTGAACTATTGCTAAGTATTACCAAGCTCCGGCAGAGATATGGTTTTAGATATGGGCTCTCCACTCAACAAATCCCGATCTCGCGCGCGGCTAATTATTAATCTAGTTATATTTCAGAAACCGTCAGACGGTATCCTCGAAGCAGAAGACACAAACGTGTTCATAAAGGCACAGCTAGCCCATATTTATTTGAGATCACCTGCGATTCGACGAATTATAGATCCGTCAATCTCGTTGGCCATACACGCATTTTCACCTATTTGGCAGACTTTCGACCACGAATTATGACTACGCCACACACTCCAGTAGCTATCCATGTCGTACTTTCTGATACGAGAAAGCTCATTGAACGCGACTGGCTTCGCAGCTATCATTCTTTAAGTCAAAATTCGACTTCTCCAGGACACTCGTCATTCGGTTCACTCTATGCACTGGGCGAAGATTATGTTCAACCCAGGACAGGATTTCCTACTCATCATCATAGAGATTTCGAAATATTCACCTATGTCTTATCTGGAGAGCTGACACACCGCGATTCCATGTCTCATGTGAAAGCTGAAGAAAGTGGAGACGAGCACTGCGTCATTAGAAGAAATGATGTGCAATTTACCACTGGCGGTACGGGAATATCTCACTCAGAAACAAACGAACACGTAGCCGAGCACACGCATTTCCTGCAAATTTGGGTGACTCCTTGGAAAAAGGGGTTGACTCCACGATATCATACCCGATCTTTCACAGAGGACGAAAAGAAAAAGGGGTTTGTCAAGGTCATCAGTCCTTTGAAAGCAGGCAAAGATGCCAGCCTGGAGCAGGAGACTGACGCCGTTCCAGTGGTACCTGGCACAATTCCAATACACTCAGACTTTGTAATGGCAGCCGGTATCATCGCTCCGGGAACCGCATTTGAGTGGAGTCTGGGGGGTGACGGCAGCACCACCGCCCAAGCTCGCAAAGTTTACGTTCATCTACCTGCCACTGTCAATGGGGGCGCAAGCATAAAGATCACGATTAGAGGTCAAGAAGTGGCCCTCTCGGAGGGAGATGGAGTGTTCATCACGGAAGCACATGCTAGTGACTGCCTCATAGCAGAAAGCATCGGATCCGCAGATGCAGAAGTCATAGTGTTGGATGGAGAGTAGATTGGGTTCCATAGCTAGTATCGTTGATTGCATAACGCAGGAATATAAGGTCAAATACTTGATGATCTCATGTTCCCTTTCCAAACTATGAGCCGACGTAATTGGGAGCGCATAAAGATTTCCAGGATTATATCGGATTGGGAGCATTATGCAAGGGCAAGTGAAGTAGAGTTAAAGTGTCATTCTGAGCTAGCATGGGAGATACGGACAAGGCTTTGAAAATGTTAAGTAGGAAAATATGGAGGAGTGTTACGGACGGTAACGTGACGAGGGAGAGTTGAATGGATGTACAGCGTTTCCCGAGACCAAGTCATGCCTTTGGAGTCGATTTCCTCATACATGAACCGAGCAATCAGAAAAGAGAATCCACACTTCCAGAGTTATACCTATCATTATCCATAAGTGATTATCTCTCGACCATGGCCGCCATTGTACATGGTATCAGTAAGTCTATTTATCTACAGACTACGGCGCAATATGGATGTCACAACTGTATAACTCAAGAACCTCGAGGGATACCACACTGTACCTAGACATGGCTTCCCAAGAGCTAATTACATAACAAAATACTGCTTGAAAACAGAATGGCTGGTAATATGCTTATTCTATTGATTTTGCGGCCAATACTGCTCATTCATAACGAGCACTCCCTTACAAGCTTTTGACTAGGCATTTTGACTTCCGCGCTTCAGACGTCACCAACCAAATACGCAATATTTACGAGCCGTCTTCTTCCATCTCAACGTCGTAGTTTGAAAGGTCTCTTGATTTCCCTGTCCAGTCGCCTTTTATATGTATCTAGAAATTGGTCTAAGATATGACCCCCTGTTGATGCTGCCTGGTATAATAAACTGTAAGAATATTCCTGAATGGTAAATTGATATTCTATCAAGCCTAGCAATGTTAAGTTCAAAGATAAAACTTCTGTATTTGAACTGTTCCTCGTCTTATATCAGCCTCAATGTCTTCATCATAAGTCATAATATCGTCGATATATGCTTCACCCATGACCTTGGAAAGCTTCTGCGATATTAATCCATTGGTCAACCTGAATTGGCACAGCTTCTTATCTCTTCTGCTTTTCACGAATACTGGGTTGCACTCTTCATCTACATCGTGCTGAGTCTCCCGCATGATAAATGGCACATCTGCACCTAGCATGACGCACACAGAGTCGCCAGGCCGACAATTAGCGTCGCAAAGTCCAAAATGCCCTCTTGTCGTGACAAAGACTTTTCTACGACGACATGCAGCGCGCATATACCTACGAGACCACAAGTACTCAGATTCCCCCTCCTCCGAGTGCGAATCCTCTGGGATCGAGTCGAAACTCCCTGCAGTTACGGTACGAAGGAAACCGGCGAAGGAATATAATTCGCTGCCACCTCTCAATTTGTCAAAGTGATGCAAGGCAAATTGCTTCCATTCCTCGAAGTATCCATGCTCATCTCTGAGGTGACACTCCCATTCTCCAACTGTGGCAGCAATAGTGTCGTGTACAAAGCCATGCAAAACGATGATATCGTAATGCGCAGCAAACGTACAGTCTGGTGCTAACATTTGTCCAGAAGCTGCAAACTCTTCACCCCACGGTACTTCAAACAACACATTATTTTCCCGCTTATCAAGAATGTTCTCTATGTCAGGATCCAGGCCAATGAGATTAGGTCGCCAAAACGATCATGGTGCATAGCGCCGATCTCGAATTCGCGTCCACGAGGGTTTTTTGGGTAATGACACGGTATATGATGCAAGACATGAACCGATGGTTTCAAGAACGACAAGACTTCCATAATGGTTGATAAAGCCTTTCGTGAAGTCTCGATAGACACTTTCGAAAGATTTGATCGTATCTGGAAGAACGAAGCAGTCCTTTGGGTGAACAAGACCTAACAATGCATAAAGCATATCGGGCATCTTTGTAGCTTCTTTATGCCGAAATAGGTAGGGCAGATTCAAAAATCCATCATCGCCGCCGACTCGCCCCTTCCGCTGGTACTTATCTCGACTTTGCTTGAGTGCCCCATAAAGGTTGCTTGATTAAGAAGCACCAGTTGTCCCATGGAACAGAATAGTTAATTACCTGAATCGTTATGTTCTGAGAAACAACTAGCTCTTGCACCATCCACATTCTAGTCCACCACGGCCTGCGAGCTAAAGCCTTGATTGGATCAGATAAGCTCTCACCCATGCATGTCCCTGCGACAATATCAAGCCATCCGCGATGAGCGGTAGGAGAGATGGGACCGCGTAGAGATTTGGCAAATAGGAACACTGCCTCGGTATAGGTCCAGTCTTTTTCGGCGAACGTCTTTGGATCCATCAAGGACTTGACTAATTCATGGGAATTGTTCCTTGCAATCATCCTCTCCTCATGATCGAGGTACTCGTCTGGCAAATTTACAAGCCATACGATTGTGTTGCTTGCAGATTTATATATCTCACGCATGCACCCGATTTGCCGAGACTTTTCCTGATCATCTTCCTGGTTGATGCACATGGCATCAACCCAGAGCAACCGCTTCTTATCAGGGTACCGCAGATGCAGCAAGGCGTTATGTAATTCGTCTGTGGCCCCGAATGGGAGCCCATTCATTGATACCTCATTGAAAGGAGTGGGATAGCCCCAACAAGAGGATAAGGCTTCATATTGGGAGGTGTTCCAGTTCCCGACACGAAGGTGGCATTCAAGCTTCTCTGGAGCAACTCTAGGTGTAATCTATAGCAGTCGAATTGCACCATGTCCCTGCAATACATTCAGCGTCTTGTAAGTGTGACTGTTGCGCCTTCGTAACTGCTCTGCCGCTTGTAGCTTTTTTTTCTCGTATCGTGCCCTGAGGTGCCTCCGAATTTTTAGTGGTATCCAAAGAATGACCCAGATTGGCGATGCCAATGAAGCACACAAGAACCATGTAAACCATGAGATAAATGGGAATAAAGACGCGAATAAAGCTAAACCAAACTTGCAATCCTTGAGGAGGCGCTTCGTTAGAATCCATGTTAGTGCCATTGTGTGACCCGAGTATAGAGGGTGATGTATGGTATCTGATGGAGGCATAAGGCTGTGTGTTGAGTGCGGGAGAGCTCTAAGTAAAATAGTGTCAAGCCCCTATAGCGTACATAGCATAGCCTCCTTTCTAGGCAGCAAACGTTCCTAGCTGCATTTCAGGAGATTACATTCCTTAGGATGGTCCCACAGGGTCACTACTCTAGGTAGTCACAAGAAACTATTGGCAGATCTGGAATCAACTTTTGTGTGAGTAGCATTGCTGTCGTGTTGAAAGTCCGTAAACTCTCGATTCTCTACTGTCATTTTACAAAACTTGCCTGCGTCGAAAATCCGCTCAGGTGAAATGTGTAAAAGCTCGTTGATCACGCAAATCACTATGACGCGGGGCACCAGGAAGTGGATGAGACGGGAATCAAGTAGATATTTACTAAGATGGCCAACTTGCATAAACTCTTTCAATTCCGAGGATAGTGGACAACAAAGCAGACTTCGAAATTCTGAAATTTTGCGGAACTGCAGCGCCTTCACCTTCAAACAGTTTCTCGAACTGCATTGTGCCAGAGGGAGCGATTATCTGTGTTCCTGGGTTCGCAACTTGGATCAACGGGCCATTTCATGACGTCATCTTTTTATTTCACTTGTGACTTAGAAACTACAACAGAGGCCTGGCCTTTTGGAAAATTGACCTGCTCTGATCTCGATGGGGAGTACGCCCCCATTCTCTAATGTTTACCTATGTATAGCAGCGCGGCAGAAATTTTGAAATGGGGATATCAGACACGATATAACCGCAGTAGGTTTGGAAGTATCGAAGATGGTTTGCACTACACCTATGTGACTGGAAGGAAGTTATGAGAAAGTAATTGCTAATAGAGGGAGTGGGAGTGAATGATAATGAATGAATGGTTCCATAATATGCCAAGATTACACGGCTTATAATTCGGTTTTGGCGCACAACGACGAATTATATCAAAATGTGCACCCTTAAGGGCGTCGCTATTTTGGCGCGTAATCTAAAGCATCCCTGCTTGCACGTGATACTCTAGCACATATTCAACAGGACCCAGTTCTGGGAATAAGCCCATTTCTGTGTCCCACACCCCCATGCCCAATGTAAACAGACCCTACTCTACTGTCGACAACATAGCTGGCTGTACTACTCTTCCTCCTGAGGGGCAACCTAACGGCGAGGATCCATTGGTTTTGTGGAGGGCTTATATTCCACCATTGAAATACTGCTAGCAGTCTTGTGCTACAATTCTTCTCTACTTTGCCTAGGTTGCGGTCTGGAAACTCGAGAAGACAGTCCCTATTCGGCCAGTCGCATACATGAATCACAGTCGCAAAGCAAAAGAAATTAAATATCACTGCCTTATTCGCACCTGTATATACTCTGTATTCTGTTGATGAACTGCACAGGTAGTTTTTTCGTTCGTCAGACTTAATGAGGGACTCATGTTTAGTAAAAGGCACATTAAATTTAACTCAAGTCCCTTTTTATTGGCCATGTTCCGCAGTAAGATCAAGGCGAGGTGCATAAAGAGGCAACAAGGCGGACACAGCACGAGACTCGCAGAGCCCACTCATATTAGTCCACGTGGAGTCCGTACTTCTAAGATCAGACAACAACTTAGACTTTTCAACTCTTCCCCCACAATCTGTCACTCCAACAAAAAGTGACGTGGTAGATATCAGGACTCCAAGCTACATCTTCTTCTCATCCTCTGGGATGCGAACCTGGCGAAATGGCAACTGCGCACCGCCCTCAGCAGCTATGCGCGGCATGCAGCACCCTGACGTTTGTTATGCTCCGAGACGGCTATACTCACCCATTGGCATATCGCGAAACGATCATATCTGGGAAAACATGCGCATTATGTTGGTTGATAATTTGCTCAACTGGCAAGCTTTTAGTCGACCTTGACTCCTACAAGGTGAACAATCAATATGACTCTTTGATTCCCAGATTGCCCGAGCTGCCTGCAGTTTCCAGGGAAGGACGTACAATCTCGGGGCAATCGCCACTCATTGAAAGGTTGAAACAACTGGTCCAGTTGAACTGGAGCACGAGCCAATATATCAGTGAACATGAGAACAGCTGGGAGGTAAGAAAGGGAAACTTCAACGATGGTGAGACAATTCAGATTACAGCTCCAGCAGGTATGTAGTTTTTCCAACTATAATTTAACAGGTTCATCATTCTCACGTATAGGTAGACTCATTATATGGAGTCCACGGCTTTGTGCCGCTCACCGATATAGAACCGGCATCATCTAAAAGAAACTACAGAGTGCTTCGAAAATGGCTGTCTACCTGCATGGCCAGCCATGAAGGGTGCCACTTATCACGCTCCATGACAAATGAATCAGCCGAAGAGATCACAGTGTTACCGACCAGAGTCATCGATGTGGGCGAAGTAAAAGAGCATCGGTCTAAGCCACGTCTCTTCGTGTCCAACAAGGCATCGGGACAGTACATCGCCCTGAGCCATCGTTGGAGCAAAGAAGTCGCAACAAAACTGGAGAGTGACAACCTCAGTCGATACCAGAAAGAGCTCCCGGTGAACGATATGCCGCCCACATTTCAGGACGCTATTGAAGTAACACGCCAACTTGGTTTCCGTTATCTTTGGATCGACTCGCTCTGTATCATCCAAGACGACGAGTCTGATTGGTCGCACGAGTCCAATAGGATGGGAACCATCTTTGAAGAGGCTGTTTGCACAATCGCTGCTGTCGATTCCGTGGACGACAACGGGATCGACCACGGTTTATTTCTACCACGAGACGCCGATCCGCTTTCAGTCAAACTCACGATTCCCTACAACAATGTACCTCTCAGCAAGCTATCCCAGCGAGTATTTAAAACCCATACTTCGGTCTATGTTTGGAAGAAGCAATGGCTAAGAGAAATACCAACCATAAAAACTTGCGACAAAAACACCATCACGATTCGTCCACGCATTGCGTCGACTTATGTTCCACGCTCCAACTGGTATAAGAGGGGCTGGGTCTTGCAGGAGAGACTCCTCTCTCGACGACTGATATATTACACCAAGAACAAGCTCTCCTGGTCTTGCTTCACGGAAAGTGGTGAGGAGGAGGGAGGTGATCCCAAACAGGCTGCCAGGACTCCTCTGCTTCCGCTGTCGAGAAGAAGTTACTATCCAATTTTCCGGATTTGGGAGTCTATCATTTCAGATTACCAACGCTGCCAGTTGACGTTTAGCAAGGATAGGTTGGCCGCTGTTGGTGGTATTTCTGCTCGGCTAGAAGCCCACTTCTCGTGCAAGATCTACGCCGGAATTGTGTTCCAATCGCTGTGCGACGCGGCGGAGAATTTGCTCTGGTATGCCAGTAAGGCGCCTTTGCGGACGTTTCACGAGTTTCACGCGCCTTCCTGGACCTGGGCCGCTTTTAATGGCGAGACATCATTCTTCATGCCGACACCACCCGGAACTAGCGACCTTTTGATAAGTAGGCTAGACTTCAAGACTCGTAATCAGTGCGAGTCGGCGGATCCATCGAAGGACTGCAAAGGCACTTGCGTGTCTGGGAGTGTTTCCTTTGAAGGTCCGGCCGGAAAGCTTACTCGGCAATGCAAGCTGAAGGATTTGAAAATTGCAGGAGGTCCGGTAGACTCAAGCAGCGAAAGAGAGATACTGGCTGGAATTCTAGGCCGTGCTCTTGTGCCGAATACCGTAATACAGCGGTATGACGAATCGGGAAACGAAGTTCGAATGCCATATAACCCACCAGTGCCAGATCACACAGAGATACTGGAAGATAATTGCGGCTGCATCGTCGGGTTTTTTATACCTGACCTTGAGGAGAAGCTTGAGCAGGCTACAGGTGAGCAACAGATCATATATGTGGGCGTAAAGCGTTATCAGGGCCAGTATGGGCAACAAAATGACACTATCGAGATCATCGGACTCCGTGGGACATGTCATTCTCCAATGACCTTTCAGAGGTTGGGAAGAGGTAGAGTCATGTGCAACAGGTGGTTGCAAAAGTGCAGACGATTATCATTCGAGGTATCCTGATATCAATCCAAATTTGCTTTGCTGTCTACCACCAAGGTACCGGGAATTCAACTCTAGAGATCATGGCTGTATATTTCAACCGCGTTCCAAGGATTTCAAATCAGAATTTATGGCAAGGGAGTATGAGACAGGATGGACAGCTTGAATTTGGAATGAATCTACAAGGAGAAGATAGCAATTGGGCAAACAAGGGGGGGGGGGAGTATAACCAAAGGCGCTGACATGATAAGTAACCCATGATGTATCTTTTACTTGATGAGACTGATAGGACTCTTGCAATTTTGAACCTTTCACGGCTGCTTCTGGTCGATTTAGGCAGTCTACAATAGATTCAAGTTTCCCCACGACTCCCCATCATTTACAAACTATCAGAGACGCTAGGGAGGAACTTTATCATGGGTGCAAAGGGAAGATGCCTCTTGTTTGGCTGGCTGTCTTGCCAAAGCGGCGTCTGTTTGGAGGTGGTGATCTGGAGCATTGGGTGTATACGGGAAATAGATGAATACGTATCGAAGGTATAATGAAATAGAATACGATGGATGGAATTTGTTGTCTATTCGATACAATATATATTGTGATGAATGTATGCCAGCCATAATGAGTGACGACGTAGTCATGCTATCGCAAAGCGATAGAATTTCATCGCTTTGCGACGAATGCCACCCGAGATTCGGGTGGTAGGCCATCTTTTGGTCGCCGCCGATTAGGCGGCGCAGTGGCTGAACTTTCGCTTTGTTATGAATTGCAGTGGTTATTTATCAACAACCACTTAAACTTCATTCATCTATACTAGAAGTTCTATCTTTTTGCCCCAAACTTGCGCAACTCATCAACAATAAACTCCTGTCCCCCA
>JAPERM010000694.1:0-17951 GCA_030411635.1 Fusarium sp. MBC 119 | reverse complement strand
CTATTATCCTAGTGGTATATTATTTTAGTAGAATAGTCTATATACTACCCCGGATCTCTATATAATCTTACTAACCCTAAGCGTTATTCTACTAGAATAACGCCTAGACTAGGGACTAGGCCTAGCAGTATCTATCTAATAGCGTTATGTGATTGTAGATAAATATCCTTAGTTCTATACAGGACTTTTGCTGACTTGAGTGGTTCTTAGATGGAAGATTGGCACGCAGGCGTTCTTTGATCCGCTAAACTTGTTTGCTCTGAGGATAGGCAATAGTGTCTTTTAGGTACGGAGTGTCGTTCCGCTCCTCAGTCAAATGCTCATTGGTTAACACCTCACCGTAACCAAGTCCAGTGTCCGTCTTATCAAAGATCATCAAGCCCGATTTCCGGAACGCAAATCCGTCGCAGCTCGGAGCCACGATCCGTGCAGCAACACCTTGCCGAAACCAGACTAACAGCATCGGCACAGATCGGTACAGCGATTTCTTCCCTGTGAACCCCAAAGGACAAAATTAAGAAGTGCAGAATAGTTAAAAAAAAACAGAAGAAAAGAAAGAAGGAAAAGAAAACGATACACGCAGAGAGAAGAGCCAAGGCATTACCTTTGCTAAATGTTTGCTGTAACATCATAGGTTCCTTTTTATATGTATTAAGATTATTCCTTTCTCTTACTCTCGTTCAGACGAGAGCACCACACACTTCCGCATTATTACCACGTTACAGCGACCTCTGACTTGCATTCCCATCCGGAATACTTACCATGGCAATTGCCGGCATTCGAGCATTTCGCTCCACTGTATATTGGTTAGTCACGCTTAAAACCTTCTCTACCTATCTCTTCTTTACCTCCCCTCCTCCAAGCGCGTCGTATAGCTAATCTTGGGAACGTCAAGCTGTCTGAGACAATCGCAAATGCAGCGACCGTTGGTCCCGACGCTACCTCTCAGCGCGGCCAGGATGAACTCGTCCGCTGCTGGGTCTGCGACTAAACCAGCATTTTCCGCTGTGCAACAAGTCACCAACTTTAATGAGACAATCGCCAACCGCGCCGACTTTGACCACTCTGGTAAACCTATTGAAATCACCAAGTCGCCCGACCCAACTTGGTCGTACGGGAATGGTGTCCGCACTGGCCTCTCCCATGGCGCAGAGCAAATCCATAAGGAAATCGATCCGTATTCTTCGGACAGGTCCATCGCGCAGAACTACCGTTTACTGGTTTCTGGTATCGCACCTCGTCCAGTTGGCTTCATCAGCACAACTACTGCTGATGGTAAGACAAAGAATCTTGCCCCTTTCAGTTACTTTCAGGTTATTGATCACGACCCGCCGATGTTTATTGTCAGCTTTTCGTCGCGCTTTGGACCAGTCAAGGATACATTTAGAAACCTAAAGGAGACAGGTGAATGCGTTATTAATACGGTATCGGAGAATATGATTGAGGCAGTCAGTGCCTCCTCTATTGATGCACCTCACGGCGTCTCCGAGTGGGATATTACTGGATTAACCGAAGCTCCAACTACGTCAGTTAGACCTTCTCGCGTGAAAGAGTCAGTCTTTTCGATCGAGGGCAAGGTCGTCGACATCAAAGAATTCGAGGCCCATAATAAGCCTGGTATGAGCAGCGCTGCTATTTGCCTGATCAAGGCGACGCGGTTCTGGGTGCAAGCAGATGCGGCCAACGAGGACTTTAGCCACATTGAACTCGACAAGCTGCGCCCGATCGCTCAACTTGGCGGCATGTCTTATGGTCGGATCTCTTCCACCTTTGAGCTACCTCGTACAAGGTGGCAAGACGAAAAGTCGAAGAGCGAGTTTCTGGCTGAACTTGATAACTCAACGTCTGAAACTTGAGGAGAGACATAAGGAATTGGGTGTGGTATACTTCCGATCGTTATAGACAATTGGGGCTTTCTTGTCAGAGGATGATCCCTCGATTTCGTTATCTAGGATACCTGGCTGTTATAAATTGAGTACGACCGTAAAGAAGGAAACCTATCTTCATCACTCACTCCACGTTTAGTTATCGAAGTTTGATCGCGCAATGATCTGATATGCGTGAGGCAAGTCTTTTCATGTACGCAAAATGTGCCCCCTCCTCGTCGAGGAAGGAGGAGAATATTAAGAACGTAAAACAAAACAAAATAAAACATTCGACGTTTATGTAGGAAGCCCATCGACGTTTCATGCCGCTTTTGTGCTCGGAGTATGGTCGATTGCTCTATCCTCAAGTTTGCAGGGGTTTGTCTCTATGGGTAAAATGGCACGAGGCCAGCGTGAAGAGCGAGAGTCGTTCATTGTCTCAAGTTACTGCGTCTATTGGAGTTTCGACTAACGTTCTTTCTACGTCCTTTTCAGATGTTGCGTCCCTTGGAGAAGAGCGTTAGTAAAAGCTATCCGGGCCCCTCCTCGCTCAACTGCCACCAGACTCTGGATTGTGCATCCCTTGGGTGAGGATATTCGCTCACGGAGAGGGGCCGGGTGGTTACCGTGAGATAGGAGCGCGCCCAGACCCACCACACTCTGCGTCACCAGATCCAGAGCATCTTGTCGTCTGAATCCTTCCATGACGGAGCCGTCTAAAATTCCATCAATAGGCACCGTCAGAGAGGCCACACAGGTTGTCACCAGAACCGAGCCTACATCAACCAAAGAATCATTCAAAAACTTGACGTGACCAACAAGTCCAAAAATCCACTGTAAAAAGTTGAGGTATGATGGCGGAAATTGAGGTGGCGGCTGTTCGAGAATGGTCATGGACTGCCTGTAGCGCGCAGCCAAGTTCGGGATGGCCTTGGCGACCCAGAACTCCGGTAAATCCGAGACGACATCAGAGTCCGAGATGAAATTCCGAATCTCTTGTGCGGACATACCTGCAAGGAGGCTGATGACCAACTTTCCCGAGACATTACGTCGTACTTCCGGATCCTCAAGTACTTTCTTTGCCATACTTGGTTTGAAGCCCAAGATGATTACATTCGCCTCGGCCATAGTCTCAATATTCTGCTGATAGCGAATAGATACGCGAGAGCCGTGCCCAGTGAGGCTGGCTTCGAGAGCCCTCGCCGACTCTTCGCTGTTCGTGCAAGCTATGAGTTTGTCCACATGATAGGTAGACCGTTCGTGGCCATCTCCGAAGACAATTGCGTCTAAAAAGCCTTGCAATAGTGAGCTACCCATGCTGCCTATCTGATTAGCTTTCAGCGTTTCTCTATTAAAGAAAATCGACTCACCGCAACCTATGAAGGCTATCGTGCTGCAGGGGCACTCCATGCTCTTCAGTCAGATGCACAAGACGGGGTGAATGACACAGAATAGATCAGATCTGGCTAGACGTCTAGTAGCTTGAGAGGCACTCGATATGTGAATGATGTCTCCCAGCATAAATCTTCAGTATTTGTCATGTGTGATTCTTGTACTTGCAAATGTGCAAATTGCTCGAGCAATCACGTAGGGTGAGCATCCAGTATATATGTATCAAGGCAGCCTCTAGGATGGCACCACTAGCGCACTAGTTGGATATCCACTTGGCTCTGGCTCCGGAACCAAGTTCCGGCCCTTTGTTATACTCTAGGAACCCCCGCTCAATTCTGCTGCCTCAGGCAAGACTACAAGCGGATCGCAACTGATAAACTGTGACTTCTGATAAACCGCACGACTGGGCTTTGGGAGACAATAGCACCCCTGGTAGCCATCGCGAATGACCGTTTTTCCACGTCAAAATTTAGTGACTGACTGATAAGAGCGTAGAAATGGATAGCGGAATGGACATGCGGCCACCACAATCGAACGCCCAACAGCGGAAGAAAATACTGAACGCGTGAGTCTCTATCAAGTGGAACGACCGTAAGATCTGAGTTGACCGGTCTCAGTTGTTTGGGTTGTCGTAATCGCAAGCTCCGATGTTCAGGACGAAACCCCTGCGAGAGATGCGTCAGCCGCGGGGAGCCATGCATTTACGAAGAGAAGGAGAGAAAGACAACCATATCTATTGAGTAAGGTCTTGTCGTACGAAAAGTGTAGGGTGATAACTCATTCCTCAAAGCTATCTAGATCGATTACATGCACATATCAGCTCTCTCGAGGCTCGGCTACAACATGGGTCAGAAAACCAATGCGCGGACGTCTCTCAACCTGACCCGGATGGCCAGAACAGAACTGACTCTACGAGAGTGGCGCCCGGGATACCTGAGAGTAGCTTGGAAATGCAGGAGCTCGTATGTATGACCTACATGAACCGTCGTACCTCCAGCTGAACATGTGAACAGCAGCCAGCTTCAGCGGATATAATCAACACTCTCGTCACTTCCGAGCCACAGATAAAGGTGCACCGCTATGGCCATGCAGGTGGGCCTTCTGTTTAATCTGCTTAGTTTCCTTCAAGACTAAACATTCGTAGCGTATCTTGGACACAGCTCAACATTAAGCTTCAGCCGAAACGTACGGAATCTGCTGCAACAAGCATCACCTATAGCGGATCCAAGTAGTGTATCCACAGAACGTGAGGATATATCCTATAACACACCATCATCATCTATCACTCTTGACTTAGCAGTCATTCCACTACCTAAGCTTTCCTACGCCGAGTATCTGGCCAACACCGTTTTTATTCAATTTGGTTCCCTGTACGCGCTATTTGATCCCGTGGTATTTCTGACGCGGTTACGAGAGTTCTACGACGAACGTGCCAAAGGCGTTATTGCCAATGCTAAGCTCTGGCATATCCAGATGCTTCTTGTCTTGGGCTTCGGCAAATCGCTACTTGCTCGAGAGCATTCAGAATCTGGACCATCTGGAATGATCTATTTTAATCACGCCATCGAAGCGATCTCAGATATCCGCAGGCTTTATGAAGACCCTTTGCTATCGATTGAGATTCTTTGCTTAGCGGCTCTCTTCATGCATGCAACAGATCTATTGCAAGAGTCATACGTTGCTGTGAGTCCACTGGAAGTATTTATGGGCTGCCTTATGACTGACAGTTGGTTGCTCGTTAGATTGGAAAGGCCTTGCGGATCGCTGTCACAAAAATCATGAACGTGGCTGTTCCCGAGGCATTCCGACCAGCAAATGTCGAATATCAACGAAAGCTTTGGTGGACAGTGTATTGTATTGATCGAAAGAGCGCGGCCATGTTGGGAAGCACGCTACTTTTGCGAGACGAAGATATTTCTGTTCCGTTTCCGGAGATCAGGCAAGGGGAAGACTGCCAAAAACACATTCGCTATCCATGTCATTCTGTCGTCTCACCTCGGCAAGATTCTTGACGGTATGTTATGTCTGACTCCGACATCTGTGGCCCGCTGAGCTGATTCTAAATATCGCAGTAATATACGGGGTTCACAACCAGCAACAGCGCAACTTCATTGGTGAGGTCAAGATCATCCTGTCTCATCTGGCCGGAACCTTGGTCGTGTTACGAGAGCATCTTGCTTTGGATCTGCATACATCGCTTCGACCGCTCTCTCGCGACGCTGCCACCTTGCATCTTTTGCTTCATCAGGTTCGGCCGCTGTGAAATCAGATTCCGTGAGAATAGTCGACTGACTGCCATTGTTATAGTGTGTGATCTTGACCGTCCGGCCAGTTCTGTTCTCTCTCTTGAAACCTTTATTAAGTACGGCTTGCGGAGAAGCCGAGCATCGTACACCATCGCCACCACTGGAATCTATGCTGAAGATGTGTATTGAATCAGCAGTCCACATCCTCAAAATCATGTTTACCCTCAAGCAGCAGATGATGTGCGGTGAGCGCTAGTTATATCGTCCATGAATCCTCTTGTTTGGCTGACTTTCTCTAGATCTCTTCCTGCCTTACGACGTCGATGCGCTATTCTCCGCTGCCTTTGCCCTTGTCCTGATCGACATTATCAGGCCGGCGAATGAATTGCTGTGGGACCTACCTCAGGTGATGCATCTGCTCGAAGAATACGTATCACGACATGTCGCCCCAGCTCAGGCATACCGTTTGGACCTGCTGCAAATTCTTGAGCTGCACACAAAGTTACGCAATGCCAACAGTGCTTTGCAAGTACAAGCAAATGACGGTGTTGAACAAGGACCGACATCAGACCTTGCAGAATTCGCAATTAGTTATCCTGCTCCATCGGGCTTATCACCAGATCCAGTGTGGTCCCATGTGCGACGTGGCAGTGATGATGCTCAGCCAATGCACTTGGAGACAATCAGATCGGTTATTAACAATCTTGATGGGGATGGAACAAACATGCTCGACGCTCTCATGTTGGATGGGGATTGGCTGTGGGAGTTGGATAATCTCTGGGGGTTCGTATGAGATGAAACGATGTTGGAAGGTCCAGCGACAGTCCCGTGGGCCGGTGAAGTAACGCTCTGGTTGTCGTTCTCTGATAGTAGATTATCCTTTCTATTGGTCAAAAACTCTCTCTTCCGGTGCACCATGAGTTTGTTGATCCTACGTGGAAGGATGCTTGCTACTGAGTTGGACTTTTGAGACCTCGAAGGCCTTGAATATCTTTGGCCGTGATAAACTTTGGAAAAAAACGGAATAATCTTTCTGAAACACATCTATGCGAAACGGCGAATAGTGCCAAGAAACTGATTGGGACTCCGGAATGACGACCGACATTCCGAGGCTATCTGGTGTGCTGCCTTTCCAGAAGGTATGCTTTAACTATAATAAATAACGCAATATTTCCATAGTTTAAGCATAATACTCTATGCTTCCGCTATAACCTGGTTTAAGCTTTTAAAGCTTCTTCTTGCATTATGACTCTAAATCTCTCCTACAATGGTTATAAAAGGCTGCCTGTTCTTCCTCCCGTGAGATAATCCACACCAACGACATCTCTCTCTCACACACATGCACAAAATCACGATGGCGTCACCAATCTGAACCATCGCTGGCAACAGCACTGATCGAGGCGCACACTCCTACATGACATTCCGAGGCTGTTCTTGAAGACGTATCGAGGAGCGGCTTGTCAAGGTGACCAGCAGGATTATCCCTGATTAGCGGCGAAGACGAATAATATCATCAAGCCTCAGAGCATGAGATCGAGATAGCTTGAAGGGCAAAAGCACGATTAATAATGTTCATGTTCGCTCTGTAAACGTGATACAGCATGTGGATGCAGGCGCTCCGATAATGGTCACCATTTCGACGTAGCGCAACATCATCAATACGAAGTTCCGAGATAACAAAGCTGGAAATGAGTCTACCTGAAACTACAGAACTCGTGTCTTGTGCATGCTGTCGATCTCTACAGAATGTATTGAAATGGCCGTAGGCATCACCAACTACGGTACTATGCAGAAAACGCTCTTGCAAAATTCCTGTCCATCACTTTTCTAAGGGTTGACGAACGGCTGGAACATACTGGTGGAAGAACATGAAGTCAGCAGTTTGATCTTTTTCTTATGGAGTGTCCAAGCATGACCGGTGCCACTTCTGCTTACCGGAATAATTTGGACATTGTCGAGATCCCACACTCCGCTTTTGGCGTAAATGTCGTTGTTGATGATCTCACGAACTTGCTCAATGTCGTCAGCCGCGTAGACAACCACACTGCCTTTAAAAAGGGCAGGCTCGCCGTCGACGGGATGTTTCTCAAAGATCGCCCCTTGTGCCCATGTGTCAGAAGGAATTGATACGATGTGAGACCCCCCAGATCTACTTACCCCCTGCCGGCAACACTCCGGAAGCAATCAATGGTTTGATGCCCTCGTAATGATCTCTAGAGATCGAGTCAGCCCGATTGTTCTGGACCTAGGATTGATGCGAGGATGCGTAAGAAGCTGGAGTGAAGAGAAACTGACCCTTTCACCTTTTTCCTGATGTCCAAAACGTTCGGCCTATCAGGAAGAATAGCGAGCCACTCCTTCTTCGGCGAATTGGTCACCATTGTGCGCCATCCAGAACTGCGAGTACTACAAGCGGACAACTGGCTGGCAAGGGTGGGCCGGATAACAGAATGCAGGGTTCGAAAGACCATGATTAAAGGATGAACTGATTGAGCTTGAGATCCAAACGGCAAAAATCGCTGCTCTTATACCTGGAGTTACCGAAAGGCTTCTCGAGTCGACCTGGTAGAGGAGGGTGGGGTGGAATCATCTCGGTCATAAAGTCAATTGCATGAGTGTTATCACTCGATACGCTGACGACGAGCTGGTACGCCAATCGGAAGGGAAGTTTGTGACAACATTTGCACGAAGCGGAATGTGGTTCCGAAAGCTTGGCTCCATAAAGAAGGGTAAGTGGGCGACTTTCGTTCTTGCGTCTTACCTATCAGCTGGTACGGTGAGCGAAATGGCTGCCCTCGCGCTGGTCTTTGGAAGTTACGCTTTATACACGAGATATCATGCCTGGCAGATTTTCCGTCCTGGGGCTCAAATGATGGCCTGCGTGGTCCGGTGGTGTCAAAAAGACCAAAACGAATTTAAAATCCCATCCAACCGAATGTTGTCTTATTTATTCAGCTACCTTATATAAATACTTTTCGTTTTTGATTTTCTTTTTTCTATCGAAGGGGATTGAGAATTGCCGGCCAAAGTCATCCAAATATACGTCTGGAGAGCTCTTTTTTCAAAGCGTCTATCATGTGTTGTGTCCGCTCTACGGCCCCGCGATTCTCAATCGCGCGGCGGTGTAAATAGCCCATGCATTCCCCGACAGACCCCCAGGGAAGATACTTGAATACGCCTGGCGCGACCGAACTGTCAACAGATCCATCAACGGCGCACTTTTCGCAACTGGCGAGCAACGCACAGCTCAGTTCATCAGCCATGCCGTGAATCTGACCACACTCCAATTTGGTGGTCGAAAGTCCGTCTGCCATTATTCTTAGGCGGTGCATTTCGACCGCCTTTACAGCACTGGCTTGGTTGTGCGTGGCCAAGAAGAGGGCAGCGGAGGGAAATTCGAGCTTCTCAGAATCCTCGCATGGCGGCAGCTGTTGCGAGATCATCATCTCGGCAATGTCGTCATAGGAGCGATCAGTCTCTTCCTTGGTGTCGTGGATAAGTGACCGAACATCGTGCTCGATATATGCCCCTCGAACGAGCTTCACTCCGACTGTCCATCCTTCTCGCGCAGCGAGTGTAACATGGCGAGCAGCATTCTGCCTTGCCCCTTTCAGATAGGCCTGGATCGTATTATAAATGAGCGCGTCTCCATTGCGATTGTATCTCCTCATCAATTCGATCACCCAGTCGTCAAGCCCTATTTGGAGAATCTGTTGCTCGGCGTCGATCCAAAGCCGTGATCCCCGCCTCTGTGTTTCTGTGCAAATCTCGTGCATCGCTTCTACGATGACTTGGGGCATTGACTC
Source organism: Fusarium sp. MBC 119 (assembly GCA_030411635.1). Classification (NCBI taxonomy): domain Eukaryota; kingdom Fungi; phylum Ascomycota; class Sordariomycetes; order Hypocreales; family Nectriaceae; genus Fusarium; species Fusarium sp. MBC 119. The sequence goes on along the minus strand of JAPERM010000694.1, from coordinate 8,642 downwards.
GCGTGACTGCATCGCATCGAGACAGACTGGACCAGCACCAGTGAGCCTAAGCGTATTATTAGCAAGTGTCAAGTCAATGATGAATGCTTAGTAGAACAACTTGAATAGCTCCACCATGATCGGACTTACTTGACTGCGAGAAAATCCCCTGGCTGAAGCATGCGTAGGGTATCTAAATTACTTTGCTTCCACTCTTCAATCATCCGATAACACGCCGGCCCGTATTTGTGGTCACCAGCGTAGACCTCTCCCGCTTCAGGATCGAGGATGACTTCCTTCGCGTGTCCAAGAATGATGCCTTGATAACCCAGCGCCTTGACTTCGGCCATCGACCGGGTCACCTGACCTTTATTTGAGCCAGCGCAGAAATGATTGTAAATGGTCCATCGTAGTAGTCGATTCAAAATTGGATTTCGGTCTGCGTTGAGCCACATGCTCTTTGCTGTCGTGACCATCTCCAGGAACTTGAGCGACGGCCGCATGACCCAGTTCCGTCTCATCACCGAAGTCAGCAGTATTGATCGAACGAGGGTCTTGTTGGAGATCCTTGCCAGGGCTGTTTCGCCGGCCTTCACTACATCCTGGGCCTGGGCGGCAATGCCAGTGGCAAGACCTGAAGCTGGCCGGAGAGACGGCGTCTGCACTTGTTTGCTGACATTTCTCATGTACATAGCTAGTGGTTTGACCGGAAGGCTCAAGTATGGTCCAACGATTGATGAAGAAGGTAACGGCGGCGTTCACAGAATGGGGCATCCCAAATGCTCGAAGCCGGTGTATTTAGATGCCCATGGTAACAAGCTTTTCCTATCTAATCACCACATCAGGTATGCCGTCTCCTGCCGACGAAGGAAGATAACACCCGACCAGTCATATCAATCATTGTTCTTCATCCCATCCACGTATGTCGCATCTTCGTCCAATGCTGAGCAAACTCGGAGCACGTTTCCGACTGGTCAATCGGAAGCAATTCATCGGTTACATGCGGGGTAATCTTCATATCGGGGGATTGCAAGACCGGAACAAAGAACCGAGCCGCTCATATGCAAATTCGATCTACTGAGATCCGAGGCCACCGTCGTGCTTATAAATGCATCTCCTTCTCAACAGGCATACTGTCGGACAAGGACAAGGACGTCAGTGGTTGTCCATTTCTCGTCTTGAAACTAGCAAGGAGACAACTTTCAAACCGCCTAGTTGGCTCAGAATAAGACGCAATATGCGTTCTCTCAGTGTGCCGCGATACGCCAGGGCAGGTGTTCGCCAGAATGCAATGGCAGTGCCAATGGGACGAAGACAGCTGACCCTCTTGCACCCTCCAAAGTTCACAAACGAGAAATTTGTACGCAGACACTTCCCATGGTAACTTCTTTTTGGCAGAACCTCGCTGTCTAACTTGTCGCTTCTAGCTCGATTACGCCAAAGGTTCTCCCGAGAGAGCGTCCCTTCGGGAGGCTTTGGTACGGCTGAAAAGCCAGATGCCTGTCCAGATTCCAATTGCTGTCAATGGAACAACAGTATGTACTGCTTGAGTTGTTTAATGGAATTTTAGTAACATGACAAATCCTCACAGCTCAAGTCTAGTGACTTCAAGACACAAGCAAATCCTTCAAAGCATCGAGAATCGGTGGCTCGGTATGCTTGCGCAACGCCGGATCAGGTGAATGCAGCCATCGATGCTGCGCTCAAGGCTAAACCTGCCTGGGAAGCACTCCCCTTTGAAGATCGCGCTGCTATCTTCCTAAGAGCCTCGGAACTCATTGCCGGCAAATATAGATCTGATATTGTTGCTTCAACAATGCTTGGTCAAGGCAAGAATATCTGGCAAGCCGAGATTGAGGCTCCTAGTGAAACCGTCGATTTCTTCCGATACTACGTTCAGGAAGCCTGGAAGCTTTATTCATACCAGCCGACTGAACAACCTGAGGGAAATTGGAACAAGATGGAATATCGCCCTTTGGAGGGTTTCGTATACTCTATTGCTCCTTTCAACTTTACTGCGTTGGGCGCGACCTTGATCGGACCAGCTGCTCTGCTTGGCAATGTCGTCATCTGGAAACCCTCAGCTTACGCTATGCACTCTGCCCACCTTATTCACCAGATACTTATTGAAGCCGGTCTTCCCAAGGACGTGATCCAATTTCTTCCAGGTGATGCTGAGGAGATCACGAATACCGTTCTTAAACGGCCTGAGTTCGCCGGCATCAGCTTCATCGGATCCACACAAGTCTTTAAGGGAGTCCAGAAGAAAATCGGTGACGGTATTGGTAAGGGTATCTACAACTCATACCCTCGAGTCGTGGGCGAGACTGGTGGCAAGAATTGGGCCGTGGTCCATCCTTCAGCTGATATCAAAAGTGCGGCATTCCAGACCATCCGTGGAGCTTTTGAGTATCAGGGCCAAAAGTGCTCGGCATGCTCTCGAGTGTATGTCGCAGAATCTGCCTGGCCAGAATTCAAGAAGCACCTCCAAGAACAACTTGCCAAGCTCAAGGTTGGCGACGTGGAGCAGTTTGACAACTTCATCACTCCAGTCATTCACGAAGCCTCCTTTGACAAACTGAACAAGGTTATCGAAGATGCCAAAACCGATCCTGAGCTCGAACTTGTTGCGGGGGGTAAGGCCTCGAAGGAGGATGGCTATTTTGTCCACCCGACGGTCTATAAGACGTCTAACCCAAGGCATGACATTATGTCCCGTGAACTATTCGGTCCTATACTAGGCATTTATGTCTATCCTGACGCCGAATGGGAGAAGACGCTTGACCTTGTTGACACAACTTCGCGCTATGGTCTTACTGGTAGCATCTTTGCTATGGATCCCTACGCATCACGACAAGCCCAGAAGAAACTTAAGCATGCCGCAGGCATGTTGTATATCAATACCAAATGCACCGGTTCTGTCGTCGCGCAGCAACCGTTCGGTGGCAGCCGAGACTCTGGTACTAACGACAAGACAGGTACTGTTGCCCATCTTCAACGTTTCACTAGTGTCAGGTCCATCAAAGAGGAATATAACCCTCTTGATGTGATCCAATACCCTTCTAATGAGGTATAAATGTCACTGTTGGTCGGTCCGGGAGGAAACAGCCCGAAGCATACTTCACGTCGTAGCGATACATCCGAGAAGGAACCTGGTATTGAACATGAGACTTCTGTATGGCAGATTGCGAGGGAATGTGAGAAGATTGTTTCAAGAAGGGAAAGAATTTCTGCTTAGCTAATCTGTACGGTGACGCATGTCAGTTTCCCAACAAAGTAATAGATGGTCATAAATACCTCACTCTGTCTCTGCGAATCGGTCCTTGATGGCGTAGAAGGCTGAAAGAAAGGTACTCGGAATGGTCACAGCAGCTTGAGGAGTTATGATTGACGGGATCTACGTTCAAAGGTTCGTCAGTAACAATCGCTGATTATGGAAAAGACTTTATTCCAACCTTAGCGACGCATTCCTGCTGTGTTACAAAAAAGCGGCACCAACTTGAAGGGGGTCTCTTTGGACCGGCCTAAGCGTGGAGCCGAAAGCCTAGCAAATTATCTGTCAGTGCAGATAAGGCCAAGATACAGTCAGTCATTGTTCTTCGGGTTATAATAGACTTATGTGGCGCACTAGAATCAGACTAGAATCGATATTCTGGTTTCTCCCACTTCGCCTGGTACTACTCCCCTATTAGAGATAAGCAAGTACTGGGGCTATTTGGCCATCTGAAACCTGTTATCGTACCCAGCAGTCGCCCTACCTGCGGCATCTCTGGTTAGCGGAACCAATGATACAGCAGGAAATGACCAAGGAAGAGTATACACCAAAGAACGAGACTGAGGCTTATATTAACAGCCATTACTTCCCTGCCATGTCGGAGAAGATGCCGGTCGGCATCCAAGTTGTCGCTCATCAATTCCACGAGACCGTGCTATTAAGGCAGCGAGGACTATTGAGGATGCTTTGAAGCAGTGAGCTGGCTTGGAAGAAAACACTTGGTGTTATATTTAAAACTTGAATGGTCCTATCAAGAACCAAATAACAGGTTTGACTGCATACTCTGCAAATGAATAAAGATTCTAAAATTGTATCTTCATTTAGCTACGTCTGTCATGCGCATTGTCAAGAATTCTGAATAGTGGCCCCTGAAGAGACGATGACTATACGTTTTGCTTCGTGGCACTAAGATATTGAGGAGCCACCTTCACTCGTAGCAAAGAACGCGGTTTCTTCTTTATGTCAGAGATATACTGCTCAACTTACAGTCTCTCAGATATGACTAGTATCAAATTATCTGCTTCTTATTGTTCATGATTGTTCGACGTTCCACCACAAGTGCACGGTGTGATGTGACTCCAGTCCCGGGCATGGTTTCAGTTTTGTAATAAATTCCCGGTCCCAACAACATTTATGATTATCACAACCCGTAGTACCGAGATAGAATACTATCCTGAAGATCTACTACGTTCAGTAATGCTTGTACTCAGTCATGTCATGTTTTCCCCACGATCTGTCACCCCGCCGTAATAAACGTTGATGGAGACATCGAAACTTTTTCCTGCCTAGTCAAAGCCAGGCCCACACTAATTTACACAAGAGTAGCGACGTAGATTACACTTCCCCGGAGAGAAAAGACTTACGCTAGTATGCTACTTGGTCGATAAAGGATCACAACGACAAGCCTTTACGTATTTATACCTGACCTTGTCAACCTCGGTGGCAACTTGATAGCACCTTGATAGAACAAACCATCCTTTTTGTTCACAGAAACAAACAACCATGTACCCTGACACTTTCGAAGGCTTCGGCATCCCTTCCGCTAAGGAATGGAACAGCCCTAAGCGAATCACCGTACGCCTCCCCTTCACCTAGCACACGAAGAGCTGAGCTCACAGTTTACAAGTTCAGACCCAAGCCATTGAGAGACCGCGATATCGATGTCAAAATCATTGTTTGTGGTGTCTGTGGTTCGGGTCTTCACACAGCGAATGGAGGATGGCGAGACAAGAAGTCAAGAACTGGCCCATCATCCTTGGGCATAGTATATTACATCTTGGAGCCGGTACCTTCTTACTATACTTGAATTAAGCGTCCATTAGATATCATTAGTCACGTAGTGAATGTTAGAAACAAGGTCACCAGTGTCAAGATCGTCCAGAGAGACGGAGTTGGCGCACAGATTGCCTCGTGTGAGGAATGTGGAGCTTTAAGACTGAGAACGAGACATGTTGCCCGAAATGGATGGGTAGATCTTATTAATTCTATTTCTTTGGCACTTTTTACCAATTGCATTCAACGCAGACACCTACGGATCAGTGTATCCTGATGGTCATTTGGCTCAGGGAGGATATTCATCGCACATCCGAGCGCACGAGCACATTGCCCTTCCGATCTCGCACGAGCTGAAAACCGAGTCGCTGGCCCCTTTACTCTGTGCTGGGATTACCTCGTACTCGCCATTGGTCCGAAGCCGTGCTGGTCCCGGAAGGACTGTTGGCAGCATCGGCATGTATGCTAGCTTCGGATCCCAGATTCTAGCCACTGTGTGTTAACGTTTTCTTAGTGGCGGTATCGGACACTTCGGCTTCCTCTTTGATAAGGCATTGGGAGCCAAAACAATAGTGATTTCTCGATCGAGGGCCCAGAAAGATGGTAATCGAAGCCTAGGTGCTGGCGATTTCCTGGCCACCGAGGAGCCGGGATGGAATAAAGATTATGCGAGAATGCTAGACTTTGTCTTCTGCACAGCCTCTTCGGCTGAAGGGTTTGAGCTGGGCGGCTACTTGCCCTTTCTCAAGGTTCATGGTAAGTTCATTACGGTTGGTCTTCCCGAAGGTACAGGCTGGCAGGTTCATCCCCAGAGCCTGATGACAAACGGCTGTTTGATCGGTAGCTCTCACTTGGGAAGCATACACGTGGTATTATGCATGCTTCGGCTTGCATCCCAGAAGGACATCAATAGCTGGGTCGAGACCACCCCGGTTAGTGAAAAAGGCGTTGAGCAAGCATTCGGATAACTCCACAATGAAGGCTTCAAGTAGAGAATTACTCTGGTCGAATACGACAAGCACTTTGCATAGATAAATGGCAATAGAGGTATAACCGGGTGAGCTCGGGTAATGCCTGCTGGTTATAGATAGAGGCCCAGCCGTATTTGTTTTGCGGGTGCTTCGGTCATTCAGTTATGGTAGCTTAATTCCCCAAACTACCCTGTACAGCATCATTTATTTCCTGGATCATCCGACACTACGGAGACGCAGGCCGAGCGACCAATCAGGAGTAGTCTTTTGAGTTCATTCACATTCAGGTATGGAAAATTCTGATTTGCGGCAGGAAGCAACATCTCCAATTGGAGACTAAAAATATAGCTATACGACGCAAAATGACAATAGCTAGCATAGACATCTGGGCAGTGCATACTCGACAGAGGTTCGTTCATGAAATCAGAAACCTCAATTGAGTGATTAGAAATGCAATACTCGTTTTTGGCCCTAGGAAGCCTCATTAATGATAAAGTATCCCTCTTGCCCCTGATCGGCTTGAACCAACCAGAGTGGCTGGATTCTCATCATCGGCTTCCATAAGCGACTTTATCCCCAATCTGGTCAAGGTACGCGAGCAGACCAGGGACGTTTAGAAATCAAGTACCAGTCTGGACACACTCGATCCCCACCTTTTCATACTGTCATCAGGAAAATTTCGGGTCCATCAGCATAATCACAGCCGAGATCTCGGGATCGAGCTTCATTTCCCCAGTTACCCCAACATAACCCCACAGAGTAGAGCGGGTTTCTTCTCCGTATCCTCCACTTCGGGATCCATGCTATGGGGTTGAGATTTTGCATAAGACGGGGTATCCTAGAACTTGCTTTTCGAGTCTCAGTTCTCTCATCTCATCCTTCTCTTCTTCTTCTTCTTCTCTTCTTCTCTAATAGCTCTAGTCAGTGATCGACATCAATCGACCGATATGGCTGTTCTCGACACAAATCCTATCTCAGGAGTGCCCGCACGGCGCACTTCCTTGGAGAAACCCGGCAATGCGACGCACGCTGAGGGCGCCGAGCATAGTACCGGCGAGATCTACCCCGTTTCTACGGCTAGCGAACTCCACCGCGAGATGTCGATTCGAACCATCTACATGCTTGGTATTGGAGGCGGCATTGGCACGGCCCTGTTCGTCAGCATCGGCAGCTCTTTACACTCTGCAGGCCCAGCAAGCTTGTTCCTCGGCTTCATCGTCTACAGCCTTGTCCTCGCGAACATCAATAATTCCATGGCCGAAATGACAACCTACATGCCTATCAGTGGTGGCTTTATTCGATTGGCCGGTCACTGGGTTGATCAGGCTCTTGGATTTGCCGGCGGCTGGAACTTTTACATCTATCTCGGGCTCATCGTCCCTTTTGAGATCACAGCTCTCAGTCTCGTTCTATCATTTTGGAGCCCCGACATTCCCGCAGGAGCAATTTGCGCTGCCTGTATCGTGCTCTATTTGTAAGTTTGCATATCCTTCCAAATTTCTGATCGATGCTTAGAAGATGAGAGCTGACTTGTCTCGCACAGCGTTATCAATACCCTTGCGGTTCGAGTCTACGGCGCGGCCGAGTTCTGGCTCTGTTTTGGCAAAGCATTGCTCTTGACCATTCTCATGATGTTCACTCTGGTCACTATGTGTGGCGGTAACCCCCAACACGATGCCTACGGCTTTCGACACTGGAAGGAGCAGCCATTCTTGGAATACTTCAGTACTGGAGCTACTGGGAGATTTGAGGGGTTCCTTACCGCCTTATGGACAGCATCCTTCACTTGTGTTGGACCCGAGTTCATCAGCATTGCGGCTAGCGAAGTCAAGCATCCCCGGGTATACGTCAAGAAAGCTTCCAAGGCTCTCTTTGCTCGTATCATAATCTTCTTCGTCGGTGGCTGTTTGGCTGTTACCATCATTGTTTCACCCAGAGATAAGGTCCTCGAACAGCTCTACAGCCACGGCAGTGGAAGTACCGGAAGCGCCGCCGCCTCGCCCTACATCATTGCCATGGAGAACCTCGGCGTTAACGGCTTGCCTCACTTGATCACTGCTCTGTTCGCTACTACAATCTTTGCTGCTGGAAATACTGTCCTCTATAGCGCCACCCGCTGTCTCTATGGTCTTTCGCTGGAGGGCCATGCCCCCAGATTCCTGAGGAAGGTCACCAAGTCTGGTACCCCGATCTACTGCTTTCTCGTCACCATGATCTTCCCTTTCCTAGCTTTTCTACAGCTCGGGAGTGGCTCTTCTACCGTCCTGACATGGCTTATCAACCTCGCTACTGGTGCTACGCTGATCTACTATATCACCGCTCTGATTACCTACATCCGCTTCCATCGTGCCTGTCAGGTGCAGGATTTCAATCGCGACAAGCTGCCCTATAAGGGTTGGTTCCAGCCCTACAGTGCTTGGTTTGCACTGATCTTTGAGCTGATCATCATCATCTATCGTAAGGTGCTGTAACCCTCGCAGAGGTCAGCTTGAACTGCTATAAAGAACACGATTTTTCCACGATTTAAGCATAATAACCTTTGCTTACACGACTGCCTAATATTAAGCTTTTTGACCTGCATAAAGCTTCTTCTTGCATCATGACTATGACTTCCTCTTCCTTCGTATGTGATCGAACCAAATGGT
>JAPERM010000672.1:0-11370 GCA_030411635.1 Fusarium sp. MBC 119 | reverse complement strand
GTATGCGGATACTACCCTTAGGAGTGATTGTGATACCGTTCTCTGGGTTGATATCAGCTCCACGCTCAATAAGCAATTCGACGACATCGTAGTGACCTGCGGCACAAGCGGCTTGCAAGGCATTGCCTTCCGTACCACCTTGAGCGTTGACATTGGCCCCATGATCGAGTAGCAATTTTACTGTATCGCGGTGACCACCGCTTGATGCAGCCTGTAGTGGGCAGTCGTATTCTTCTCCGCGTACGTTGACGTCGGCGCCCTCGTTGATGAGAACCTTTGCAGTCTCGGTGAGGCCGCCTAGACAAACCTGATATAGGACCGATGTCTTCACGGGCCCTGACATAGCTTTCAGACTATGATCTCCGTAGCGGAGTAGGACCCATCGTTGGAAGGTCGTTTGGTTCTTAACAAATCTCAGGATCTGGTTGACTACATCTCTTGATGCTTCGGCCGCACCCGCGTACTGCATCCAAGAGTCCGCCATGTATGCTGCCATCGGAAAATCGATCTTGGTCTGAACGCTACTTCCTCGGATGTCCTTAAGGTAGGTCAGACATGTTTGAGTAATGCTGATATCAGAGACTGGATGAGCATATTCGTCTTTACCCAGTAGGAATTCTTTGACCGAAAAATGAGCAAGATGTAGCTCTTCCACAAAGCCATCGTTGTTTGCTACTGAGGTAATTTCCATTGGGCTAGGACAGTATCGCAGGATGTCGGTTGGTATTGGAAGTCTGTTCGAGGTATGAAAGCGTGGGGTTGTCTCCTCCATGTCGGTGGCAATCACTTCAATGGCTTCAGACAGCCTTAGAGGCCTTTTGGCGTGCACGAGAAATTGCAAGAGTCGGGTTGCACTGCACTTTTGAAGGTGATGTATTTTATCCATACTTCGCTCATAGGTGCTTTTGAGATCTTTTGGGAGTATCTTTAACGCTTTGCGCAAATCGTTAGAAGTGTAACAAGAAGTGAGGTCTCGCATCTGGCACTCGGCCCATCTGAATCTGCAGTTAAGGTTAGATGAATACTCTCGGACGTGTTTATACTAAATTACTCACGATTCATTTGCACCCTTTCCGACTGCATCACGAACTTCCTGAAGAACGTCCTCTGTAAATCTCGCATTGAGGAAATGACCGTCGGGACGTTGAAGTTCATTTTCTACGAACGCGTAAATATCCGCATCAATCGCAGCCACATCGAGCGGAATGCAGTTGTCCCTCCCGAAGACACTAGGAATGCTTTCGTTAAAGATATCTTCGGGACGACTGGAAACAAGAAGTTGAGTGTTAGTTCTGCTAAACTCTTTGATCCACGACAGGACCTGTCTTTGCTCTTGCTCAGTGTTGCATTCGTCGAGAGCGTCAATAACAATGACAAGATCCCCCATGTCTTTCGCGATAGATGCTATACATTTGCTTAGAGCTCTGGTGGATGGCTTTTCTTGACCATATTTGCACTCTTCGAAGAGTTCATCCACCTTCTTCTCAGCATCATGTCCAGTAAGGAACAATTGAAAGACCAACGAACGCAAAAGACTATTGAGTGATTGTTTGTTGTTGTCGTTGAAGTCGAAGAAGAATCCGAGTGTTGTCTGGCCCTGAGTTCTTTGGATCCGTTTGAATAGATCAGCCATCAAAGTAGTCTTTCCACAACCCGAAAGGCCGTGAAGCCACAAGTGTTGACGTGTCATGGTCCGCCACTCTTTGAAGAATGGACTGTCAAAGAACCAGACCCCGGGACCCCGTAGTTGTTTGTCTTGCGCCGCCCGGCAACTTGTAGAATAGTCTGCTGGGTCCAGCCAATCCTTAACCTTTCGAGCATGTTCATCTAACTTCATCATGGAGAACATGGTCAACTGTTCAGTTCTCATCGCTGACAGCATGTGGATAGTTTCATTGACAGAGGACTGAACTAACGAAATAAGGTGTAAGTACATAAATATGGGGACTTGGATGATATGATTAGACCTTACTAGAATCTAGAGCTTGACCTATGGGTTTCTCAGCTTCCACCTTACTGGGAGGTATCTTGGCTAAGAGATCCTTGGCATATGCTGTCGCTCCTATCGCCGCAAAGCCCTGCCAAGCTTTATTCTTATGCGAATCAGAATAATCACATATGCCTCGGATAACCAGACATGGGTAATGATTCATCAACCCCGCTGCTTCCATCTCAAAGCAGAGAACTTCCTCGTCAGCAGCTAGCTTGTCTCGGAGCAGAGCGTCCTTCATGAGTGTATTAGCGCTGGCGATAAGACCGTAATGAATAGCAGGGTTGTTTGCGAATTCGTCCCTTGGGGCTCGAAACACGAGATGATCAGAATCGCTGCTGCAGACATCGACGCATTTCTTCGACGGGCTTGGGTGAACAACATCGGATCGATAGAGCCTATCACTTTCCGGAGAGGGGCGAGAATACGGCCCTCGCAGGTTGGGACGCCTTACGAAAATAGCTTCGATAGCATTGTTGAAATCGTGCCCATCCATGAGATGATCGGCTTCGAGCTGAGCTGCCACAGTCAAGAGTAGCTGTGGTGGCTGATTCAACACCCCTGTAGAGGAAAATGGCTGGTTTTGAATTGCCTTGCCATAGTCGTACTGAAAGACGCCGCCTTTATTGCCCGTCCGAGCGCTGACCACTATATCACCCAGTCGTATATCATGGTCGGCACTTGGAGCACCTCCTCCTATGCCGACCATAAGCCCGATTCGGATGTTTGGAAAGGTACGCATCATATCTTTGGCCACTGTAGCCGCTGAGGTTGTGCCATATTCGGACTTGGGCAAACATGCTATTACCACGTTATGGTCCCCCATTTTGCCTAAGCAATAGGTGTTGTCGTCACCTTGAGCGGCAACTTTCAGCGGGGCATGTTGTTCGTCGAGAAAGGCTCGAGCTGCCACGAGCTCGGGTAGAATGGCGCAGATCCATCCAACAGTGTAATTGTTGACCTGAGACATAGTGAGAGTCCGATGATAGAGTGTTTGAAAGGCAAAGTTGCGTGAAGAAAAGTTGTACAGGACTTTAAAAGCCTCACTGCAGAATTCGAGAGGGGAACAGAAATTCAGCTGAGGCTCAGCGTTTACTCAAGCAACACGGAGCCAGTCGTGCTCCTTCACAAGCGTGAAGACTGAGCAGATACCCCACTCTCACAGTTTCATCTGCTTACAGCCGGGCTCCGTGTTATCATCCCTGAACACCGAGCACAAATTAACCAATAATACGAGCCGTTCAGCCAGAGTCCGAGTGCCAAGATCCTCCGAGCGGCGATCTGTTAATCGTTCCCGTAATTTCGCCACAGCGGTTCTCCACTTATGGGAGGCTGAGCGTTTCAGCTACCCATCCAACAGTAGGACTCATGATCTGATTTGCACCCATGTCTCTTGATAAAGAAACTTGCCCTGATTTGAGAAAAATAAGTATTGATGAGTTTATTCCTGCTTAATTGCCTGGCATTATAGTTTAGGCTCTTAGGTTTATTACTATTGATATATTTCTAGTTTTTAAATATAAGAATTAAGACTTAGAGTGGTCCTGACTCTAGGGAAATAATTATGAAAGTTATAATCCTAAGACAGGAAAACTAAATAAGCTCAGACAAGTGATGGCGCACATCTCAAGATATGCTACACGCGTTTCTTAGGCTCGGATAGAAGCTGAGCAGATTTTAAGGCGACAAATGAGAAAGTGGTTGATTATGCTGGGTTGAAGCAACTGTCACATGAGATATAAGAGCAACATAAGTCTTGAGAAGCGTCTGAAGTCGCAAAGACTATGGAGATTCAACTAGATGAATTTTTCTGAGGCGAAATACCCAGGCACACGCACGAGGGCATAAAAGAAGGTATCCACAAAGGCATGAAAAGGTTAAGTTGATGGAGGTTTGGTGTTGTGGACTTAGGCCACCCACTAAGCCGGGAATGCCTATCGACTCTACACGTGACCAGCCAAGTGGTCGTTCCAACTACCACTTGTTTATTTGGACGGGCATTAGCGTTCTACTTTGTAAACATCTTGTAGAGTGAGACGCTCAAGCTCTGATATCGCAATGCGGTTACGTAACGTCGGACCGCTCCTCGGCCATCATGTTTTGCTTGCTGGAGGCCTTTTTGTCCATTTGGGTCGGTCTGGACGTTGGTCGATCAGAATTCGAAATGGTTGATGATACCAAAAGGTATTAGATGATATGAGATGATATGAAATACTTAATTCTCGGTGGAGATATGGGCTATGTTAGAAGTAGCCCTTGACAGTGACTATCTACCATTTTTCGTAGCCGACAGGCAGGCTGGCATGGTAGTGGATTTAATGCCGTCCAATAATTGGGTCGCCAGTTTCTGTTGTTCCGACTTTTGCGTCAAGGGTGGGAGGGTCTGTACAGCCAATCAATTTCGTCATTTCAGCCCAGCACACTGACAAGTATGATAGATATCAACCCAACCTTGTGATTGGATCTCCGATAACAGCCTCAGATATTTTCTCCACTCGTATGCAACCCCCTTACTCTGCCGTCTCTGTCTCAGCCTCCTCCCAAAGCCAAATCAATAGTCTTACCTGTAGCTGAATTGAAAATGCAACGAGAATGTTCGATGGCTTGCGTGGCGTCAATCAGATGCTCTTACCGGAGAAGACATCTTCTCGCTTCTGTTAAGTTCTAGGATAAATTCTTTCTGTGTCACCCGATTTGACAGGTTCTTTGGGTTAAGTCCCTAGATATATCGTTCAGTTTTGTTTGAAGCGCTAGAAGCAGTTTTCCACTACGGGGCTGACAAATCTTTGTACAACAGTAACCATTTTGAAACAAGATTTTTAGTTTCTCTTAAGGCATTCTTGCAGATACCCTATCATGAGTGAATAGATAGAGCCGAATCTGTCCTTGGAATTGTGCTTATTGTGATGGTTGTTCAGCTAGACGCCACATTCCTGCACAAGGTTGGATTCAGGGCTGAACCATACTTCGCAGTAGAGCCTCACTAGTCCTCGATAAAGTCAATAGCCCCAAAACGTGGCAATTGCTGGCTTGGATATTCCATGGTGGCGTTATGTACTTGATCTTCGGAACGCTATCCACCTCAGGGTCCGAGGTGGTCTGTCTGCATGTCAATTCTACTTTGTTTTCCAGTGGTACTAGACCGTTATCTCTACGGCGTAATGGTCGCGAACTATGTATTCCCTACTCCCTATGAACCTCAAAGCATAATCAGCTTTGTCGGGAAATACATCAACACTCTATTATGCATTGTGACCAGAGGTCCAGAACCACGGCGTACCATCATAACATTGTGTGATACTCCTGCATTTCCGCGCAGCTCGTTGCATATACGTTCTTCATTGGGAATACTGTATGTCGCACTTGTTGCTCTTTCTGGATAGAGTTTGTGCAAAGCTCAGGGTTCGGTCGACCCCCTGCGTTACTTATTGCCGTCTGATCCAGGGACCAAGTGAGTAGTAAATATTCCAAGCTATTTTTCTAAGCTTCAGAAATACACGCATTTGAAGCAAATTATTATATTTTGTACACAAAGCTGCAATCTTCTTACAAGCATCACCTACTGCTATCAGTCACGGTACCATGGATCCCTCGCCAAAGCTACCATGGTCACATCAAGCCTTCCTCCTGCTCTTATGTTGCCTTATGAGCGCATCCGTCGCGCAAAACGACCCAGTCAAAAACTTCTGCAGGAGATGGGGCCATCAATCGGCCGTAGTCGACCGAAAGCTATACATTGATGGGGGTTTCATCAACTACGAGTCAGCGACAGAAAACCTGACCAGTTGGTACCCGTCCACAACAAGAGACTGAGACTGTATTAACATGACCACAGACACATTCTTTGCATACAACGATCTTGACTCGGTATCCAGCGGTGGAATGCCCCCATTCCACGCCAACCTCTCCAAGAACGACACAATACCAAGCGTCAACGGTGGCATTCTGTGGGAAGACTCGGTAAACAAGCGACTTTACCTTTACGGCGGCGAATACTACCAAACGACCCCCCAATCCTTCGATCTATATAGCTACGACATTCTTTACGATCAGTGGGTATCGTTCGGTTCTCCTCCAGATTCAGTAGAGGCGGCTAGTTACGGAGCCGGTGTCTCGATTCCATCAAGAGGAGAGGCATATTACTACGGCGGATGGTTGAGCAATGCGTCTATCAAAGGCTGGACAGGTGAGCGGAGGGCCTCGAGCGGATTGATCAAGTATGAGATGGACTCGAATAATTGGAGCAACGTCACCGGTCCGGACGATGTCGGAAGAGCAGAGGGGGCCATGGTCTTTATCCCTATCGGAGACGGTGGCATGTTGGTGTACTTTGGCGGAGGACAAGATTTACATGGGAATGGAACATTGACACCGCAACCTTTGGACGAGATCTTTTTGTACGACGTTGCGAATACGAAATGGTATACCCAGAAAACATCCGGCAATACTCCCAATGTCAGACGACGTTTCTGCGGCGGCGCGACTTGGGCAAAGGACCATTCAAGTTACAATATGTAAGTCCCATTTTGTACGGGTGGTTCTGTTCTCCAAAAGCTGAACTTTTTCCAGTTATATCTATGGTGGTGGAGGTTTCCCCCCAGACGCTGTAGGTTACGATGATATCTACATCCTCACGATCCCAAGCTTCCAGTGGATCCGAGGTCCATATCCTACCTACCGCAACGGCACCGGAACCTACCCCAAGAGTATGATGAGTTGCAATGTGGTCGACGATGCACAGATGCTCGTTATTGGGGGAACCTATTCGAATGCCACTGAGAAAGTCTGCGACGTCCCGATCATTCAAGGCGCACACAATATGAACTTGGGCAAGCAGAACAAAGAAGATGCCATCTGGGCGCTGTATCAGCCCAATTTGACCACATACGTGGTGCCAATGGACATCAGAACAGCTGTTGGGGGTAGCAGCACCGGTGGCGCGACCAAGACTACGCCAGTCAGCGGATTTGACGACCCAGACTTGGCGGTACTTATGGAACGTACGGCCAAGTTGGGGACGAGGACTGCGACCCGTTCAACTGAGACAAGCACCAAAAAGCCACCGCCACCTTCACATTCAAGCAAACCGTCCTCAGGCCTAAGCGCTGGAGCTATAGCGGGAATTGCCGTTGGCTGTAGTGTGGCTTTCATCCTCGCCTTGGCGGGATGTGGTCTGCTTATCTATCGCCGACGGAAGTACTACAGCCAGAGTCACGGTGTGGCGCCGCCACCTCCACGTAATGAAATGACAATGACAGGTCCAGCGAGTCCAGGCGGCCCAGGCCCCTCTCAAGGTGGCTGGGATTTCAATCAATCATCGCCGATAGCGGGCACAGCTCCGTCTTACGGCGGACAACAGACGGCATGGCGCTCAGGTGCCCCTTCTGAGCTGACCAGTGACCACGGACAATCACCCGATGGGCTTCAGAGGATGAGTCCCTCGAAAAATGAATTCCAAGTTAGTGGCGTGGGGGATCCACCTGCTGAGTTGGCGGGTGAGGGGGGTTTTCATAACGAGTATCATGAAGGGCTATCCCCCATGTCTGGCACTTCACAATAGAATGATTGGCCAAACCAACAGAGGCAATGGTAAACTCTGTTACATTACTCGAGGGGTTTCCCTTGCCCTTTTCATTTATGACAGAGATATTGAGGGGGCGGTACCTAATGACTTGGTTAGACTTATCTACTTAATGCTTGGTTAATACGAGTAGGGTTTTTATGTTACACTTTTATACAGATTGAAGCTCGCAACAGTAATATGTAGCCGGGAACTCAAATAATCCTTAACTGGTTTAATCATCGTTGTGGGCAAAACTCTAACTCAGCCCTGTACTACAGACGCTACGTATTCACTCTCGACCAATGGCGCGTGGGACCACCCCGCTGAATCGACGACCTGATTAAGTTTACCATTGGCACATATTACCGCAATCTTTTTATTTCCGCAGAAGGTTGTCAGGTGGTGGGACATTCGTAACCTCCAAATAGGTTTGTTAGTATACCAATATCTATATGCGATTGGCTCTTATCTAGCTTGGGATTTTGGTGTCAATCAGAGCATTTAGACAGCATTTTCAAGGTACGCCGGGGTTAGTCGGCCGTGCCACCTGGTATGCCGATGCTTTCTTTGTTTGCAGAAATTACAGCAATGCGTCCGTCATTGGGTATAGCTCGCAGCAGATGACTAAATGGTTTCTGAAGGTTAGATATTGTTAGGACCTGGGTGCTAGCCTATGAAATTATCGTTGATGCGTTAACTATTCCCTCATTAGGAAATTTGGACTAGCGGGGTACGGGACATATAGTATAGGGTGAACGCCCTTCATCAGAAAGTGGTAAAATAAGGATCCCACTTGTGTGCGCGTCGAAGTTCCTGTGAGGCTCTGTCTCCGGGTCCCACCGGAACATCTGGAACTTAATCATGTCTTGTCCTATCATTGTGTGTCAGCGTGAGACGGAAGACAAAGTCGCTTAAAAGCCACGTGTGCGCGATTTTTTCGTCGTAACCCAGATAATGCGTCTAGTCGTGGACGCCAGCATTGAAAGAGGTGCTCCTTGACCCCCATTGGCGCTCAATTCAAGCATCTACACATCGAGACAATTCGGCAATGTGGCAATTGAGCGATGGGGATGGATTCCAGTGCGCCCCCCCCTAGGTATACTCCAGCTTTGCATTCATGGGTTCGTACACTACGTACTTCACAGGCTAGCAGTTGTCCCCGACGATCACATCAACAAGGACCAATTATGACTGCTTGAGTAATTCTGTGGCCAACGGTATGTAGGGATCCGGTAGGGGCCGCCACTATTTCCCGACAAGGCTCTCATTTGGGGTGTTCCCATAGGTTAGACGAGCTGACGCCAGTAACGTTTCCCATCACTACTGGTCACCCGCATTTCATGAGTGGATTCCCTTGGTGCCGCAGATGCGGCCATCATGATCAAGGTGAGGCTCAAGCATGTTCTTTGGAAATTACAATTTGAAGTTACAGTGCATAAAAGTGCGGGGTACCGCGGTTGCCTGGAGTCATAGTAGCAGTTAGCCGTATCCGTAGTATTCATGACATGACATACAGGAGAACCGGTTTTATTAGCTTGGAGCTACCACTAGGAAAGTCCTACTCTCACTGACAGGTCACCCCCATCCCAGTCCAGTTTCTTCGCCTTTTTGACAACTCCACCTGTAAGACCATATTATTTAAGTGTCTAGCACCCGTCTCTGCAGCTTCATCGGTTGAATTCGGTCTGTTTTGGCAACGAGGAGAAGGTTCAAGCTCGTCTAGCCCTTTGTAAAGCTCTGTGGCCACCGCGGTTTTATCGCAATACTTACAATGGATGTTGCTCTGAGATAAGCGGAAATACTTCCTTCATTCCACAACAGATGCCTATAGCCACCATGGCAGACCACAAAACGCCCGCTCATGTCGCAGAGCCAGCGATCGACAGAGTCTCGGGAGACGAATCGCTCAGGCAAAAAATCTCCAAAGGCGCTGGAGACAGCCTAATCAAAAGCTACTTACAGACAGGTCTAGTGGATGACCTTGAGAAATCTATTACCATCAGTCGAGAAGTAATAGGCATGACTCCGCAGGAGCATCCAGAACAAACACAACTACAGAACGATCTTGCAATCCGTCTTGGCTACAGACATTCACGAATGGGTGGAATGGGAGACCTGGAAGAAGCCATCCGAATTGAACGAGCTGTTATTGAGGGTATCCCATCCGATCATCCGCAACGATGCACATATTTAAATAATCTTGGGGCACTCCTCGGTGATAAATATGCAATCACAGGATTGCGAAATGATCTGGAGGAAGCTATTGATTTTATACAACAAGGTGTAGAGTCATGCCACAGGAATCCTACGCTGCGAGCAGCCTTGTTATGCAACCTCGGGGCTCGGCTGGGCAATCGATATTCCATGACAGGAACGATGATTGATCTCGAAGAAGCCATCAGAGTTGGACGAGAAGCTGTTGAGGAACTCCCCAAAGGCCATCCTGATCGAACAGCATGTGCTAATAGCCTCGGAATACGACTCAGCCACAGGTTCTGCAGAACAGGTCAAATAGATGACCTTCAGGAATCCATCGACCTTGGAAGACAGGTCCTCAGAGACGCGCCCCAACATCCCCGCCTAGCAGAGCGCTTGCATAACCTCGGAGTTCGTCTTGGTTATCGGTACAATAGAAATGGAGCAGCGGAAGATTTGTCAGATTCAATTAGGTTAGGACAAGAAGCGCTCCGAAACACCTTGGGAGATCACCCACATCGACCTGCCTACTTGAACAACCTTGGAAATAGACTTAGGGACAAATACTCCAGAACTGGAGATATAGAATTTCTTGAAGAAGCCATAAAATATGCAAAACAAGCCGTGGAAACAAGCTCAGAAGGCCACCCGAACCGAGCAGCATGGATGAATGATCTTGGAATTCTGCTTGGAGAGAGGTTCACGAGCACTGGCGAGATGGACGACCTGAGAAAAGCTATCAATATCGAACGAGAAGCAGTTGACGCGACTGAACATGATCACCCTGATTATGCAGCACGACTAAATAATCTAGGGAGCCTGCTTGGTGATAAATATTCCAGGACAGGGGAGGAAGCTGACCTTGAAGATGCTATTCAGATTGGACAAAAAGCATTAGTTATGACCCCACGTGATCATCCGGATCGAGCAGCTTTTCTTAACAATCTAGGGCTTCGCCTCAGCCTTCGACACTCAATAACAGGCTCGATGGACGACCTTAAAGCGGCCATCAAGAATGGGGAAGCAGCTGTAGATGCGACATCACTAGATCACCCAGAGCGAACAGGACGCATGGCTAATCTAGGGACTTTTCTCGGAGACCGATTCCTATGTACAGGAGCTTTGGAAGATTTAGGGAATGCCATCAGATACGAGCGGAAAGCTTTGGAGGCAACTCCACTGAACCACCCTCGACGATCTGTTTACTTCAATAATCTTGCTCTTCATCTCAAACACAGATATTTAAAAACACAGATGATGGACGATCTTCAGGATGCTATCGAATTAGGACGACAGGCGGTTAATACGACGCCGTCACAGCATCCCGATCGTGTAAGAAGGTTGGATAATCTGGGAGATCTACTTGGACGCAGATACTCGAGGAAAAAACAATTGTGTGACCTCGAGGAGGCTATCCGCATTAAGCAGGAAGTCATTCAAACATTCCCCGAGGACCACCCCGATCGACCGGCATGTTTGAACAACCTTGGATTACGTCTTAGTGACAGATTCTCCAGGAAAGGACAGATGGAAGATCTTGACGAGGCCATCCAGATCGGACTGAAAGCTATCCATGACACACCTCAAGAACACCCAAGTCAAGCAGGATTAATGAACAATA
>JAPERM010000664.1:0-15115 GCA_030411635.1 Fusarium sp. MBC 119 | reverse complement strand
GTAAAGTACTATAGGGTAGGTTATTTTTAGCTGTATAGTGTAGTGGTGCACGCACCTTTCTGGTGTATGCGCTTATTAACTACATTAGAGGCTATTAATTGAGAGATGCTCCTATTATATAACCTTTCAAGTGAGCTTTCACATAATTGACCTGTTGCTAACTAAACTATCTTAGACTAGATAATTAAAAATAGAAAGAAATATACTATAAATAAAATCTCAATTTAATTCAAGTAATTGAGAGCATTAGATTGAATTGAATTGATCTGGAGAAATCCCGATTTGAATTGCTTGAATTGATCGAAGCGCTGGTATCAGCCCGGTCTTGGGGATTCGAGGCGTTGGAGAACTGTTCGTGACTTGCTTTTGCGAGGAAATGTACAAACACCAGCGCGATGCTGTGGCTCGTTGGGTTGAACAGCGAATTTCCTCGTACGCCTCATACAGGCCTGCACCAAAAGCAGTATGTAATAACGTCGTAGCCCTTACGGCTGTGCGTATTCAGCTAGACTGTGTTGCAAGATCAAGGATAGTGATAATCGCATTGGAAGTAGGCGTGAATGGCGATGTTGTTGATTGGAAGTTTAGGTCTTTTTTCTTATGTGGGCTCGGCATGAGACATCTGGACATCAAGGCATCTGTATGCATTGGTCTTCTTGTATGGGTTACAAATGACGCCTCGGCGTCGCCAGAGCAAGTCGATCCCGAAAGCGAGCGCCAATCGAGGGAGAACACGGAGAACACGAGATTGACGAGCCATCAACCAGACGAGAACAGGTTGCTGTGAAGTCGAAATCGTCCTTTCTTATCAATTGGAATACCGCGAGCACTGTTAAATATATTGTGTGCTTCTTGCTTCTTTTGAGTATAAGAGGTCTTTAAACCCCCCCCAACCACTCTCCATCACTCTTCATCTTCACTAAGCTCCACATCCTTTTGCAAAGAAAATTGGTATAGCTTTTATTTATGTGAACCTCCCTAGCCGTCCAGCTGCGTGAACTCTCGACTAGCCTACTTTCCCTGTGCCAACAGAGGCGGTTGTCACCTCATCTGAAGTCGATGCGGCTTTCACCTATGTGGACTTCTCTCCCACTGGGTTTCAAAAGTCTAATGAGTGTGCCATCGACAAGCATGAAGTCTCCCTAGATGATGCCGCCATGCCTCGAGATGCTGGGATGGTCCGCTGTGAGTATCTACCCCATTCTTGAAAAGACGGCCTCGCCAATAATTCTTGTTCAACAGCCATCGCTGAAATCGAGTCTTGATTCACGAACAAACAAACCGGCCACTCTATCTGGAAGATCAGTGCAGGCTGGTTAGTTCGACCTGACATCATTATTACCGGCGTCGACGTTGTGTACGATGCAGGGTACCAGCTCGGCGCTGTCACGCAGGTCAAGTGCTACATTGGCTATCGTGGAACTGATACTTCCGAGTTTCAGCTCCGATACAACCGGCGCATTACATTCTCAGCCAACGGGATGCATGACTTTGAGAAGCGCTCGCCGGACATTGCCTTCATCCAGGTTGCCGATCCTTTTGCTTTAGAGGATGGTAAGACTCCTGAGCCTAAGTCTGTGGCTACCCAGGGTGAGAATAAGATAAGAAGAAGTCTTTTATTCTGAGTGCATGATCTGACAAACTGCAAATCACAGAGACACCCACTATCTCGGCCCTTTTTGTTGCGTAATGCACTGGCTGTAGCGGTTATCTAGACACCGATCCAGTGACCCAGCCTAAGCCTCTGCCCGAAGTCAGTCAGCCAAGATGGCCAGGCCTTTGGAGCCTGAGAGTAAGGAGCCTGATCTCCAGATTCCAGCTCTGACAGTCGGACCTTCCACAGAGCTTGAGCATAGATTTGTCGAAGTCAATGATACCCTTGATTCCTCCGTCAGAGAAAGCTGATCCGTTCTCTGCAGCGCTTAAGACTGCCAGTCAGGTCGACACTAAGACTCTCGTCCTTGGATATTCCCTCATCGAGGACGTTGGCTCATTTTTCAGCGTTGCTGTTGAATCTCTCCTGTACTATGTCGTTGGAGCAGATACAATCTCCAGCGGTAAGACCACCAAGCTGCATAGTGTGTCTGAGCGTTCCCTGCTTGCCGAAGCTTCTCAGCAGGCTATCTTAGCTATCGAGTAGTCCACCGAGCTGGATAAAATCATCGCAATCATGAAACAGAACTGGACTGCCGATGCTCATCAGGTTGATCAAGATCATATCTCCTTGCCCCATATCTCGCTGAAACTGCCCGTCAAATCGTCGAGTGCCACGACGAGGGCGAAATTAAGCAGGCCAGTGGACTCAAGAAGCTCAAGTTTAGGATCCTCGCCATTAGACATTTCACTGGCGGTGAAACCACTAGAGACTTTTTAAAGGACTTTTTGAACCGAACCTTCCTTTGGCTGGTCGTGAGGAGATCTTCTCATCCCTCGGTCCTGTCTTGAGAGCCGCAGTCTCTGCTCTTGAGCATCACCTTGTCTCTCGGATTGGAAAGACTGCCACCGAATAGCGCGTCCCAAAGCTGCTCAAGAAGTACCAAGAAGCTGCCGGATCTACTGCTGACATCGAAGCCACTCGGGTTCTTCTTCGGCAAGCTATCATGGCAGATGCGGCCTACCAGGCACTTGAAGGTCTTCTATAGGCAAAGCTGTCCAATTTGAAGCTCATCCCTCTTAAGTCAAAAACCTTTGATAGGGGGAACATATTCGACTTCAATAAGAGAGCGATTCAGAGAGTGAGACCTGTTTGCCTTCATTATGCTAAGCAGGCCATTCAGAAGTTCATCCCACCTCTCCTCGACCCTTCTGTCAAGATACCCGAGACCGTTGCACCTATTCTTACCAACCCTACCACCGTCAAGTTTGCCCTTCGAGACTTTCTTAGCCGAAAGTAAGGTGCTGTTAAGGTCAGTGATAACCTAACCAGTGATTGACTATAGAATGCTGATTATTAGCGGTAGACTCTATGATGATTCGGTGTTGTCTGGCATACCTCAAAGACTTGTTTACAGCCGGGACCTAACAAGTATGGGTGGAGATGGTGGAATAGAAGCCAAAGGGAAGAATGAGTCGGAAGATGACGCGAAGTTGAAACCATTGCTCCATGGAGGACAGTTGATGAGGAGGAAGGCTCTTGACCCTCAACGTTGACACCAGATCCGGCCACAACCGGAAATCTCCCTTTGTCTGAATATGTTCTCGCTTTCTCGAATATTGCCCTTCTTGTATGTAGTTCTGCTCTTCTCTTGATCTCAATCAGCAGTTGTTATTACATCTCTACAGCCCCGAGCTTTATGTACGCAGATGTTTGACTAGACTCAGATGTATCGTTTGCTTACCTTCAAGGCAATCGTAGACAGCCCACGAAGTCAGATGGCTTAATTGAGGCTCAGCCGGTGAGGAGCTGCAAAATTCAGATCAAGGCCACAAAAGTTTCTCTCGTCAGCCGCAGCGCCCCCTCCTACGAGGCGCGGTCGATTTCACAGTCATCTTATGGGGGATTGATTGTACGCATTATACGTCGTGCGTATGTTGATTGAAGAGGGTATATCACGTCTCCGGAAATAAGAGCCTCCTAATAGGTTGTATCGTATTTATTCGTCCCTGAATATCATGAGTCTTCGAGCCCACTCTATTCGTCCAGTCTATCAACCTCAGACTCTGTTGCGTCATAATAGATGTGGCTTGGCCCGCTGCCGATAATGCCGAGGTGAGACAGAGTTTACGAGCCCACAAATGGGGACTAGTCGCTGACACGCGTCACAGTCATCCAACCACTCATATCCGTTACCTGTGGAAACTCAATCGATGTCGCCGTACGAGTGAAATCATGTCGTCTGTGCTTACTCTAACATCCACTTTGTATATCTTACCACGCTCCTCAATTCTTGTCACCTCTGAATTTTCGCATCTTCTTCAGCGGCAGGATTCTCTCCAAATTCATTGGACGTATCTCAGAGTTTCGGATTTTACCCTCTTGTCAAGTCTACACATCTCCAGCGGCTAGGATGCTCGGCTTCTTGGCTCTGGTGCTCTCGCTCAGTAGCACAGCGATTGCTGCTCCGGATGGTGCGGCTTTAGCACCAGTGCCTGCTGTTATCAACTCGGTCGACATACGGGCTTTACCAGACTCGCCAAGCGGGAACTATGCCCCAAAAGTGGTCGACTGCCCTTCAACGCGCCCCAGGGTCCGTGTTGCAAATGACCTCTCGGACGAGGAGACAGCTTGGATGCGCCGTCGCCGGAACAACACTGTTGATCCCATGAAGACTTTTCTTTCTCGAGCAAACATTTCTGGGTTTGACGCTGAGAAGTACATTGACAGGGTCAAGAACAATGGCTCTGCTCTACCTAATATCGCTATTGCGGCCTCTGGTGGCGGTTATCGCGCTCTCATGAATGGCGCAGGTTTCATTTCTGCTGCCGACTCACGCAACAATGAATCCGGCCCCATCAGTGGTCTTCTGCAATCGTCTACTTATCTGGCCGGTCTTTCTGGAGGCGGCTGGCTCGTTGGCTCCATCTTTGCCAACAACTTCAGTACAGTCCCAAACCTACAGCGAGGATCACATGGTTCGTCCGTATGGCATTTCGAACGGTCAATTTTCGTTGGTCCCAAGAGCCCTGGCATCAAACTATTGAACACGGCTGAATACTGGACTGACCTCAACGATGCTGTTGATGATAAGGCTAAGGGGTGGAACACCACCCTCACTGACTACTGGGGTCGTGCACTTTCATATCAACTCGTCAATGCCTCTGAAGGTGGCCCTGCCTATACTTTCTCTTCCATCGCCGACACTTCAAGTTTCAAGGACGCCGACACTCCTTTCCCCATTCTCGTTGCCGATGGTCGCGCTCCTGGTGAGAGAGTGATTTCTCTGAACGCAACCGTGTTTGAGTTTAACCCTTTCGAGTTTGGCACATGGGACCCTACGACGTATGGATTTGCACCTACCCGATACCTTGCTTCAAACTTCTCAAATGGGGTTATCAGCTCCAATGGCGACTGTGTGCGCGGGTTTGATCAAATTGGTTTTGTCATGGGCACATCTTCCTCGTTGTTCAATCAGTTCCTTCTAAACAACATCACACAACTCGGCGAGCAGAACGACATCCCTTCCATTGTTGTCAAGACCATCGAAGGGGTGTTGAAGGGCTTGGACAAGGACGATGAGGATATTGCCCAGTACACACCTAACCCTTTCTTTGGTTGGAACCCTACTAAGAAGAGTGTCAATGCCAAACAGCAACAATTGACTCTCGTCGATGGCGGAGAGGATCTACAGAACATTCCACTTCACCCGCTGATTCAGCCCGTTCGTGAAGTTGACATCATCTTTGCCATTGATTCTTCTGCGGATACAGACAACAATTGGCCCAACGGCACTGCTCTTCGTGCCACCTGGGATCGTGTTGGCTCCAGTATTGGCAACGGCACATTGTTCCCCTCCATTCCTTCAGCGGAGACGTTCATCAACGAGCGTTTGAACCAACGTCCCACCCTCTTTGGTTGTGATGCCGACAACTTCACACTCTCCGACGGTCAAACCCCTCCACCGCTGATCTTTTACATCCCTAACGCGCCTTACACTGCTCACAGCAATGTCTCGACATTCGACATGTCCTACTCTATCGCCGAGCGTGATAATATTATCCTAAACGGTCTGAATGGTGCTACCCAGGGAAATGCTACTATAGATGAGGAGTGGACTACCTGTGTCGCATGTGCCATCCTGAGTAGAAGTTGGTGGAAGGCAAACGAAGACGTCCCTGACGCATGCAACACTTGCTTTGATCGGTACTGTTGGGATGGAAAGTCTAATAACACCGCTGTCAAAAACTATGAGCCTCAGTATATCATTGGAGGCAACGCGACTGAAGAGGCAGAAGATAATGCAGCTGGCGCAAAACCCGGCCCGAACTGGTTTATGACTGTTGGACTTGGAGCTGTTTTTACTATTTCCTTTATATTGTAGGTAGTCACTTGGACCGTTTGCGTAAGAATTTAAACATGTGCGTTTTGTCTTCTATGTTTTCCCCCGATCATCGCAAAATAGTTTTAACTGTCCGGTATATTCTGTCGCTAGATATTTTTGATGAGAGGTGGTTGGGTAAAGCTCCGTAGTATGCAGACCCTGCTCCCTTAAAACACTGTTGAACCCCCATATCACTTCTGTTGCCCTTGGCAGTTGTGGGCCTAACATAGCATCAATCTCATCACATTGTGAGAGAGTGAGAGCAGGGTATAAGGTGTAAAATTCCTCGTATGATGGCGGTTTAGACGCCAATAACTTCTGTTCGCCATGTGATTCCATGTAAATCTGCTCAAACTCGCAAGCTTGCCTTCGAAGCTGCTGGATCAGTATCTGGAATTGTTCCAGCAGGATTGCTGGAACTTTGACCGCATAGCTGATTCCGTTGTTGCGAGCGTCCCAACTGGTAATTCGGTCGACATCTTCAAAACTTAATTCACGTTTAAGATGGGCTTTATGCCAACAATTTGCTTTTGTATCCTGAAA
Organism: Fusarium sp. MBC 119; assembly: GCA_030411635.1. Taxonomy (NCBI): domain Eukaryota; kingdom Fungi; phylum Ascomycota; class Sordariomycetes; order Hypocreales; family Nectriaceae; genus Fusarium; species Fusarium sp. MBC 119. Next base: position 8,594 of record JAPERM010000664.1, on the reverse strand, counting down.
TGCCGCCATCTAGAAACAAGACTGCGGTTCTGGCGGTTACTGCCGACTCTTAGCAAGTCACAGAAAAGCCTTTGGCAATTAAACTCTATAGTTATAGCGCACCAACGGCTGATTGAGCTGGAGCATGGTATTCATCTCGATTCAATGCGAGGGGATATGAGCTTATACTCGTCTGAGCTACTGCCTGATGAATCGAGGATTCGTCGCATATGTGTGGCCCCAATGCCCACTCGTCGAATATTAAACGTCCAGCATGTCATCTGTAGAATGGTGGGACTTACAAAGATCAATCAAAACCGTGATCCAATCTAAGGGACGGAGTTTGTAGCTGCATATACTCCTTGATAGATCTGAACTAGCTAGTAGCTTTCATCTCTGCCTACGACATATAGGGACTAGTTCTCAATGTTAGAAGAACTCCTGTCATAATGGGTATTGAATTACGCAGTATCTTCAGAGCATTTTTAAGAAAGTCGGTTAACCTTGACCTTCTAGCATGCTATGGGAAGTCAACATCATCAAGATTAGACAAGCGGTACTACAGTAGTTCTATGATCTATAGGGAAAAGGCATAAGCCCTCATCAGCCAGTGGCGTGTAAATAAAACAAAGCTACTAGGCTATCTAGGATGTTCTTTTCAGGAAATACTCAACGTCTGAACGAAGGTTCGTTGAGTAACCGCCAGACATAAGTTCTATAAGTCTGGCCCCAGCTTCTGTAACTGACGATCAAGCTCTTGACTGAAGTATGAGAGCTTTGCACCACAAAGTTCTGTTTCTAGGCGTTGCTCGACGATAAAACGAAGTTGGGGCCTAGTGATGGAGTCGAGGTCTACCTCCGCAAGGGTCCATTTTATCGCGACCGAAATTATTTCGTTGGTAATTCCCAGATCGCTCTGGTTAGTATCAGCCAGATTCAAGCTTCGAGATGCTGAGTACATTCCACTCCATGCCCCACGCGCCTCTCCAGCCTTGCCGTTTCTACGGGAGCTACCCTGCGCTTGATGCTGCTCAGCATATTCTCTCACTACAGGGTCTCTCTCAGTGATGGCGGTTGATCGTCGATCGCAGGCTCCATGTGTCCCAGTGTGGCTGAGATTGGCAGCAGGCTGATTGCCTGATACCGTAGTCGATAGCAGAGAGACGTGGGATCTCCTGAAAGAAGTTGTAGCAGGCTTGGCACCACAGGATGAATATCGTCGAGATTCTCGATCATAACGCTCCGGAAAACTCTTGATCAAGGCGAAATCGCTCCATCGCTGCAATGGGATGGAATCTGAATCGAAAGCTACGTCGTCGTTGACAGCAACAAGTTGCTTGTTACCCTTTTCGCCGATGACGACACGAGTATCGCCCCAAGAGAAGTTGTCCTGATTCCAGAAAGAGTAGATTGGCAGGAAAAACGAGTAGACTGGTAGTGCCATCAAATAGATAACCATCCAGCCGATATGCTGCCACTGCCTCTTGAGAAGGAAGAGTAAGGCCTGTAAGCCATATGTCGCTGCTAAGAGGATGATCGATATCATGGGGAACTGCCCCGTACCGGCGATAACTCGGTATACCAGGTATACCAGATACACGCAAGTTGCCGGAAAAATGATAGTTCCAAATAAGTCGGCGAAGACGATGGAACGCATACTGAAGCAACACACGCCGCACATATTCTCCAGACGCATGAGCTCAAGCAAGTTATGGATAGTGGAATTAATCCACCGGCGTCGCTGAGAGAGGAGGACTTTCCAAGACTCTGGGGCAATCGTCTGGCACTGGGCTTCCGGCAAGAATTTAAGCCACATTCGTGGGAAATGTTTCATCATAAGCGTCGTCAGATAGCGGTCCTCGCCAAGGGTAAGAAGGTTTTTCAGGTGTAATGTCTCTACATCGCAAATACTGTAATCTTGAAGAACAGGATCCGCAATGATAACCGGCTTTTTTCCATCGAAGGTCTTCAACCGATACATTGTGAAGCTATGGGGGGTCAGTATAAGCTTGCGATGAAGGACTGGGTGACATACCATCCCGGTAAACATGTGACAGACCCAAATAATGACTCGAACGCCTTGGCTAAGTGATGGGATATGAAGTACTCATAGATCTGAATCATGGTCCACCAACTTGTCTCGTCGTTTTCTAATCTCGTTTCGCCACAGATGCCCGCAATTTGTGTGTTGTTTGCACAAGCGGCCACTAGGTGATTTAATGCATCCTCGTGAACGGCAGTATCCGCATCCACCATGAGGAGAAATTCATAAAGTCGAGGGTCGACACCGATTACATCATCGATTTGGTGATACATTTCAAGCTCAAGCGGGTTCATAGGAGAGTCGTGGTATACCTTGTTCAGAAAGCTTAGCAGCAGCATCTGCGTGTCTCGTTTTCCTCGATTGCCGGGTTTCGATCTCGCCTGCTCGGATTCCTTGCCGATTTTGATGACAACGATGTACGGAACAATATTGCCATCGCACTCATAGAGGCCAGAATACACTTTGCCGTAGTTAAGTTGCTCACTGCCTGGCCCGATAGATTTGAATGGTAAGGCAGCTGGGTCGGTGCAAAGGTTGTTGCCCACTATATCGAGAATGATTTTGGAAGTCGGCCGATTGTTCCCTTGGCCCACCGCAATACCATCGCAAATCACATAGAGAAGCTTGCGTTTGTTGTCGTACTTCAAAGCAGTCAACGAATTGATAGCACGTCTCAGGGATTCTTCGTCTTCTGTATATGCTGGGATTTGGCAAATAACGAATTTATCCTGCTGGTCAGGGCGTCGCTTAGAACCGAACCGGAGTGCCGCTAGAAACTTGACAAGAATGATTGCACAAACTACAACCGTGAAAGCTAGCAAAAGCCAGTTGTTGACCTGACATTTCGCACTTTCGCGGAAGTCTGAGATCCCCTTGTACCCAATAGCTTGAATACAGCGCCAACTAGAGGTAATATCGTCATGCCTGGTCTTGTTGAGTGTGTCTTCAATCATGGCATCGAGTTCTGCCTTGATGTTCTTTCCGGGGTTATCCTGCCAGAGTTTGGTAAGGTCTTTGTTGAGGAACTCGTACTTTTCATCGTTCGCATAGAGGTCTTGTGTGTAGAAGTAGTCCGTGAGATCGTAGATCTCGTCGCCATATCTAGCCCACATACGTTCTTGCTCAGCTTCCTTCTTCACTCGGCTATCGGAGTAGACCAGCTCCCCCTGATAGTACTCCTTGATAGAAGGCTTGAAGGTAGTCCAGTACCAGTCGTCCTTGTGTAAAGCACTGGTTTTGTCGAGAGCGTAATAGCCAGAGGTGTGCACCGCGACCGTATACTCGGGAGTAGTATTTGACTTGAGCCGTGTTGTTTCCGCTATTCCAAGCTCTTTACAAGCCATGTGTAACGGGGGAACAAAATATTCATCCAGATCAAGTCCAGCAAGAGGTTGCATATTAGCCGTAGTAGTCTTTATATCTGTGTCACTGTGCTGGCGTTTCCAGAAATCAGAAATGTCGTAGACTTTGCCATGGATGCTGACCCAAAAGTCATCTTCCCCTTGATGAGTTGCGACTTCTTTGCGGTTCCACGCTTTATCGGAATTCGGACACAAAAGAGTACCAAGGCCGATCATCCAGAAAAGGATCAGGCCGTTGATTAGCAGAATGATCGAGAATAGAACTAACTTCTCGCGCCATGCTTGACGAACGTCGGGCCGCCGCATGCGGCCAATGTGAATGAGAAGGGCGGATGGAATCCAGAATGTCAAGGTATAGACAAATCCTACCCAGATACGTCGACTCAAGGGCACAGGTTTCGTCTCGATGCGTGTTGGTCTTGCAAGTTCAACATCTGTAGAAGTAGTAAGACCCTGTTCTTTGAGTAAATCATCTGCAGGCAGCCTAGCCATGGGCTTGTGTAGGTCAACTTGAGCCCCGGTGGCCGGACTATCTCTAAGATGGCTGGGAAAGATCTCCTGCAAAAGATGATCTGTGCTTCCGTGTCGGCTCTGGCCGAAGTCAAAAGTAGAGAAAAAACTTTCTGGTCGTCGAGAAGTTGTGGGGTTACATCTAACGTCCAGCTGACTCTGACTTCCTTGCTGTCGTAAAAGACTGAGGTTGACATCATCGAGCATTTTCTCCGCACGGCGCCAGGTTTCTTCACTCATCCAGACTCTTTGTTGCCCAACAACGATATCATCGTGTCGCCAACCCATTGTAGATACCCAGTTTCTGATATCATCTTTGCCACAAGCATGAAATGGGATCCTTGAATAGTGCTGTAGAAACTCGTCGATATCAAAGTCAACCGTAAGGGATGGGTTTATAGGCGCCTGGTCGGTCCAGTCCTGAAGGTGCCAGGATTGCAACTGTTTAACAATTTCGACAGGAGACCACGGGGCGGTCGTGAACTGAGCGGGTAAGGCGTGTTCAGGCGCCGTGCCCGATCCAGAGTACAGAGACAGATGGTACCAGATCCGGCTGGAGTCAAGAACATGGCGTATACTAAGAGGACGTTGTTCGGGTCATTTGCAATTCTTCGAGAGGAGATAATCTTTGAGGAAGCTGTCGTCTTCAGCAAGTTGAACGATTTCGGTAAAAGTGTATTGTAGTGCTTCTTCCACAGAAGACTCATCCACACTTTGTTCGCCAGAGAACATCTTCTGGTAAAGGACGCTCTCGAGCATCGCATGACAGGAATCCTCGCTCACTCGTGGATCAACAGACGACACAACTATTCCATCGTGTCTGGCCTCGGCATTTATACCGAAAGACTCGTCAAAGTTCGTCTGCAAAGCAATCGCTCGTCCGATCGACGGGTCAGGCATATCGACAATTATCAATCGCGCATTGTCGTCGATGTCATCCGCACTGGTGGAGGTAGGGTTCTGTGAGTCGTATCGTAAGCATTGGTGATCAACGTCTGACCTTAGCTGGAATGCAACGCTCTCGTTCGCTTTGATTATAATCCAGTGGACAATCTTCTCGTAGAGTTGATCTATGAACTCGCAGCGTTGAGAGTGAGGGATGTTGATGAAAATCTCAGGGTCGATTCCAAGAAGGCCACCGGCTTCTTCACAGGCCTCTACGACATCCGTGGAAGAGGCTGCGAGATCGAGAGCGTTTCCCAGAGTGAGCAAGCCTGCGAGAGTGGCGATGAATTTTCGATGTGCAGAGCCTTTGATTCCGATCTCTCTAAGTGCTTTGCGGAACTCGTTCGCTGCCAAAGTATCATCTGGTCGGGATGGTTGAGTCGAGGATAGCATGTGATAACGCGAGGCTGGTTTCAAACTCAGGAAGTCCCGCTCAGCTTGCGTGGAACCTGAGATCAGGATATAACGGAAGACATCGAAGGCATGACTATCGATCCTCGAAGTGACACCTGACAGACTGCCTGCAAAGTCGACACCATTAGCTGGTATTGATAGAGCAGCACTCAGAACCTCTCCACCTGGAGTAACATCCAGAGTTAAAGCTAGCAAGCTGTGCCATGCGGTTGCAGGGTTATATGGTGTAGCGCAATAAAGGAACGGTTGTAGAGCGCAAAGTGAAGAGAAAATCGAGGTGGGAATGGCGAACGGAAGGGTATTGAGGAACGGGACGAGTAGAGAAGGCGTTGAGGGATGGAGAGAACTGGTATGGTTAGAAGCTGCAGAGAACATCTTTCATGTTATGTTTCAAAGAGAGAAGGGACACAGAACGCACTGTAAGAGGACACAATTGTCTTCGAGTCGACGTTTGACGTGCTCCCAAGCTTTCGCTCCTAGCAAGGTATCAACGGTCGTGGTGGCCTGGCTCAGGGGGGGTCGGGCGTTGACAACCACACTAGTTCTGGCGTTGAGTTGATATGATTTGGACTGGAGATACGACACGTGAATTGCATCGAGGAGCAAGAGGCTCGAATTGCTTTCCATTGCTTTAGCCTGCTGGGCAGAAAACTAACCAGAACTAAAACCACAACGGTACGATGAGTTGGATGATATGGTGGGGATTGATATTAAAGCAGATAGATTAGAAGAGTGTGGATATGGGCAGGAAGAAGCTTCCAAATGCAATTGTACGAGAGTAAAGGGATAGGAAGCGGAATGAGTTTGTCGCGACCTAGATCATCTTATATTCGTTTCAATCAAAATCCAAACAGAAGACCCAGAATAAAGCACGATGGTATTCGTATTCATAGCATCACCAAAAAGCTATTCTTGGAGCATGGGCCAAGTAAATAAATGATAAGGATAAAAAGAGCCCATCATGAGCGAGTGTAGTCCGCTTACTCAGCGCCAGTACTAGTCTTCGAAATCCCGACATCCATCCTGATCGTCTTTGTCAGCGGAAACCCTAATTGCTAGGGCCCAAACTAAGCATCTATCGGGCTTAGAACCCCTTGTGAGACTGTTTTGATTAGCTTGTCCGTCTGACTACAGGGATGGTTCAACAAAATATGGGCCTTTGCTAAGATGTCCCTTTCGCTTTTTCTTCCCAGTTCTCACTACTTCCATTACGCGCTCCCTTATGAAGTTGAAACCGCCTCAACATCATCGTAGAAATACAAACTTAACTCCGCTTCCACGCTCAGACCGATCAACTCTCACCAGGCTGTCAGGCTGTCGGCCATGGGTAGAAAATGGGCTTGCGATGGCTGCCGTAGAAGAAAGGTGCGTGAACATGATCTGCAAATGCCAGTCAAGAAATGACCTTGTGACCTTCGATCTCCTCCCATCTCTGGCTTTACAGCATAACTGTGGCAGCTTATGGAGACTTATTAGGGGTTCCTAATCAGACTGATGGCCTTTGTATACACTAGATTCAATGTGATCGGATATCACTAGGGACATCGTGCGACTGGTGTCAACACCACAACCTCCCCTGCACTTTTGACATAGCCTGGAGAGGAAAGTCGAAAGCCCTTACTAGGTACACAAGAATCTTCTTTCGGATTTTTACAGCCTCTCTATAATCAGAACTCTTGCTGACATGTTCCAAGGCATCAGGGATGTCCTCCGCAACCGGTCTGGATGCCAACTGGGGTTTTGCATAACCAGCAGCCTGATGCCACCGCGGCAGCGATCCTTCCAGTTTCATCGGATGATGTAAATCTTCATGTTATGCCGGACTCTAGCCACGGATCATTTCTAATCCCTCACGAACTACAGTCTCGGGTATCCCTCTATACTTCCAGTTCCCGAGTCAAGAGTGGGACTCTCGGACAGATTCACTACGGCGGTCAACATTTAGGACATATCGACATTGAAAGTGGCATCCCGAAGTTCTCCGAAGAAGGTCAGGCCTGGATTTTTTCGAGGACTGGAGAACGAATCTCCTTTCAATTACCTGAAGATATGCCCACTACAAATGTCTCGGACTGTTCACCTGAATTTCCCGTACTCCCACCGCGAAAGACTACGGAGTCCATTCTTGATGCTTACTTAGAATCATCCTTTAGACTCGCATTCCCGATTATCGACGACTTACTATTTGCCGACACGATTACTCTGGCTTATCGCACCCTCAACAGTTCAAAATCACTCGAACATGCAATCTCTAGATGCTGTGTCCTTTCCTTCTTGTCAATGACAGATTTATTCAAGACAGCCGTTGACGAGTTCCCGGACGTGAAAACCGATGCATGTGCGCTTGAAGCGAGGCATATGCTGATGAATTTACTAGAGGAAACTGACATCACAATTTTGCAAAGCGTATTATTTCTGGTAAGCGCAATATCTACAACACTCTCATACTATTGATTAATTCCTGATTAAGCAACAATACGAGACGTTTGCCGGCCGAATTTCGACAGCTATTGTTCTCCATGGGGTTGCTTGCCGCATGGTTTTGGTGCTTGGCGGCCATCTCGATGTCCCCATCGCATCTGACGATCCTGTGAGAGATAGTTGGAAGCAGCGTCAAAGACAACATCTACGAACGTTATTTTGGATGTGTTATATGTTTGACAAAGAAATAAGCCTGAGGACAAGCCACCCACCATTTTTGATAGAGTCGTACTGCGACCTGACGCCTCCAAGCAATGGCATCACCTATCTAGCTGGCGATGTCCACAGTGAGGCAACATCTCTGTACCTACATGGAGACATAGGCATAAGTCACCTCAAAGGGAAGGCCAGCCACCTGCTCTACTCAGTCCAAGCGAGCCAAAAATCGAACGCCGAATTGTTACGAAACATACGAGAACTTGACGCTGAGCTTGAGGAATGGCGTTTGTCATTGCCGCCCAAAGAGCGTCCATCGCTATTGATCTCTTGGGCATCACGCTCGCCCATCCATGAGATGCAGCTACCATACAGAATGCGTGTCATTCTTATCCATTTGGAATACTTCTACCTCTTGATTGCCATTCATCATGCAAGCGGAAGATGCACGATATCAAGTCATCAAGACGGAAATGTGGAAGGATCCAGCGCTTCCGTTCTTGAGACCAGTCTGGCTCTTGTTCTAGAGGCTAGCCGATCCATCCTTATTTACCTAAAAGTAGCAACCTCCTATGTGGCAGCGGAGACGTTCTAGTCAGTTGAACTTTCTCTTTAATTTCGGACGGTTTGACTTGATTTAAATAACACTGCTTGTTCTCCCTAATAGTTATCCCCTATATCATCTAGTAACTAATAAATTTCTT
>JAPERM010000660.1:0-10819 GCA_030411635.1 Fusarium sp. MBC 119 | reverse complement strand
ATTAAATATAATGTCTCTTATTAAATAAAGAAATTTATTATATTTTTTTTATTAAATAGCTCTAATTTTAGCTTATAAAGTATATCATATTAAGTATTGGTACGTATTATTTTCTCAATAGAATTACTCTCCAACTGCCATCATTGATGTTAGCGAAGTGGGTCAATCGCGGATCAATACTGATCCACCAAGCTTCGGGACCCTATTAACTGGGTAAGCCACGACAGCCGCGTAAGATACCATGAAATCCCAGAACTCGTTAGTTCAGCTCAACACTAGACCAACAACCCGCCGTGCCTCTGCCCTCAACAGTCTTGGGGCTATGGCGACCCTTTCAAAGCTTTGTACAGAGTGCAAAGTCCTGGAATTGAGTGAAGAAACGCTGCTCGACTCGGCCATCGGCAGGTCAGAGTCAGAGTGGGAATTAGCTCTCGACTGGGCGTTACACGATTTCTGGCCAAGTGCCCAACTGAGTTCAAATGGTTACAAGAAATCCTGCGATTTTTGCAAACACTTGCATACCGCCTTGAATTTCGGGGCAATCAGCCGGGATCTTGAGCGTTATCGGGGGCAAGCCATCCGCATCTCGCTTTGCTACGTGGTTCAGCATACCAGCAACGATAGTCTAAGACTTGAGAAGCTTCGAGTCAAGATTTGCCTGTGTAGGTAGTGCATTTGAACCATCAGTACAATTATTAGACTCACATTAGCAGCTCATGATGACAGAGAAGCTGTCATTGTTGATATGCCAGTTACCAAAGCCGCCACAGACATTCGATACAAATCCATATATCTTACAGATCCTCCTACCTATCTCGATCCTAAAGTTTTGAGTTGGATGAAAGAGCAGATTGATTCATGCATTCAACATCACCATAATTATTCAACAAAGCCTCAGCAAAGGTTTGTGCCCGACCGGCTGATCAAGGTAGATGAAGACGACCTCCGCCTTGTTCTTACGAAGGATCTTGCCAGCTCGCAATTCCATCTACCTCCTGGTATCGATCTGCCCAACTATACGGCCCTCACATACTGCTGGGGCCCATTTCCCCATGCGATCAAACAGCTTAAAACAACGAAGAGTAACCTACATAACCACATGACGAAGATCCCACACGACAAACTACCGCAAGTTATCAAAGATGCTGTATGCACTACCAAAGCACTAGGTGTTTCGTACTTGTGGGTAGACGCACTATGCATTCTTCAAGACGTTACCTCTGATTGGGACTATCAATGTACGCAAATGGACAACATCTACGGCAACGCATACGTGACAGTCAGTCCTGCAACATCTAATAACTGCGAGGAAGGGTTCATCTTCACAAAAGTCAAATCTCTTGCACTTCCGATCCATTCTTCCGCGTGTATTTCTGGTCATTCAATGGTCTTCTCCCTTTGTCCACCCTTCATCCCTTCCCCAATCCGAGATATTGTATGGGAAGAATGGATATCTAGAGGCTGGACCTTCCAAGAAAGAAAGGTCTCTGCTCGTCTACTTATGTTTGGATACAATAACGTGCATTTTCAATGTCTAGATCATAGGTCGTCTGTTTGGGATAGTCGAGATGCGACGCACATCTGCAGTATGATCAATCGCCATTTTCTGAGCGAGGCAGATACTGCTCTTGTTTATGAGCAGTGGGCCGACAACGTTGCCGCTGAGTTTACCCACTTCGGCCTAAAATTCACATATCCAACAGATGTCTTACCCTCTATTGCCGGGATCGCTACATTGTTTGCAGATCGTCTGAAAGACAAGTATCTAGCTGGCCTGTGGAGAGGAGACTTGCATCGTTCTCTGGCATGGAATAACTATGACGACCTTGCTGATACTACATATATGGATCTGATGGAGCAACTTGAGCGTCCTTCAACATACATCTCTCCGTCTTGGAGTTGGGTTGTCGCCGCTAGTCGATCGGAGCCGATTTCGTTCGCTATGAACTCACCGGAGTTCATCGACAACATCCGCTGCGAATTTACGCTCCTTGATGCTAGGACTACTTTGATGGGTGCGAGCCTTTTCGGAGAAGTGACAGGTGGTTTCTTAGATATTCGAGGCAATTGCCTTACGGGATCGACAGACTTACGCCATGCAGTAGTGCAAAGTGAATCTGAGCGTGAATGGGAATTAAGACAGACACTACGGTTAAACGATCAGTATTTCGCCGACCTTCGACCAGATTGCACTGTGGGCGACCTTTTCAACGATAAAGGATCTCTGATAGCATCCATAAGCTTCTTGCTCATAGGTAGCACCATCAGAGTACCGCGGTACAACAGGTCAACAAGTATTGGACTTGAGGGGCAAAAGCAACGACAAGATGATCGCTTACCAGCGGCCTTGGAGAATTTTGATACACCAGGGACTATGTCTCATATACAGCACAACGACGTGGAAGATTTCGGCTCTGCGGAAAATGACGTAACAGATGGGGATGCCAGGTGCAGACGTATGGCCTATGGACTTTTGATTCACCCCACCAGCAAGCCAGGTGAATTGTATCGCTTAGGGACGTTTCTTTCAGAGGCATATGGACTTGGTGGCCTCGATTTTTTTCAAACCTGTGAGATGAAGACAGTGCGGCTTGTGTAGGTTTGATCTCTAGACTATTGTTGAGTCAGTATAGTGGTAAATACTTCCACAAGAAGCGAGAAGGCCCATAGCGTTTGACTTGGCTATAGCTTGGCTCTCTAGGTGTAGCCATGCCTGATCAGCGGCAAGTAGAATGTAGGCTCAAGGAATGAAAAATCCAGTCACCGATCTTCCGTGATACAGCTATGATGGCATATGTTCCCAACAACCCCCTTGAATTTCCGATGAAGTGTGACCCAATAGCCTCATTTCTATTCTCTCACCCACTCGCAGAAAACAAACTTGCAATGGTGCCCGATGATTCATGGTAGAGGCAGCGTGACAAACCCATACTGATCAATTTGTTCAGGTACGAGCATAGCCACACGTTTATACTCAGCCGCCATGCAGGCGGAGAGGTAAAGTCCGCCGTCTTATTAAACACCCGATAGCTTAGTTCCAACATCGCAAGCGATAGGTTAAAACTGAAACATAGGGTATTCTATCGTCGAAATGGTGCAAGTGCATTAAGATCTGATCATAAGATCAAGGTAGTAGCAAGAGGTCGTGATCCCCTCAGTAATTAAATATCAAGTCTCGGTGCACATGGCCCTTTCCACAGGGTCATCATCCAACGCCCTGATGAGAAGCCATAATACTTTCCTCACACCTTTCTCCTCTTTATCATCCTTTCGTCTGTCCTTATTCACCTTACCCATCTCCTTTTCATATTCCCTCTCACACTTCTGCCTCTCTTTATCCAGTTTCTTTAACTCTTTTTCTAGCTCCTTTGGATCATTAGCACACTTTTTATGCACCTTAAGAGTTTCCTTCTCGATTTTCCTCATCTCCTTCTCGTAATCCTCTTGCGCCTTTCTTGAATCCTTGGTCCAGTCCTCTTGCGCTTTCATTCGGTCCTTTTCTATTTTCTTTTCCTCCTTTTTTCGTTGTCGTTCACTCGTCGCAGCATGCATTTTGCTCATGAAGTTGTCGGGCACATGCAGGTCAGGTAACGGCGTGAGATCCAAGGGTGCAATCCACGGCTCGAGAGCTTGAAGCCTTCGTTGCTGCGCACTCATCGAAGACTGTTCCAGAGTGTCTTCCAGGGGCCCCAAAATCGTCGCATTTTTCTCGATTTTGCCTTCGCTGTTGAGTATGGGTATTTGGGCATAGCGCGCTACTGCATCCAATCTCGCAAATTCCAGTTTGAGTCCCCTGGGCATGAAAAGCTCTTTATTAGCTTTTCGGATGCAGAGTTCACTCCGAGATTTGCTCATCACAAATGTTGATAGACTGGCTGCTGCATTGACCGAATTGCCGACGATCTGGGCGGTTCCCAAAGGTACCATGGAGACGATACCGCCAGCCAATCCCAAGATCTGTACAGGTGGACTAGCCACCGCCGCTCGATTGAGGTCATCAAGAAATCTAAGAAATACCTCCCGTGGGAAGTTGTATCTTTCCTCGAGGATGGGTGGGAAGGCTCTTAGAAAAGGCGATCCGAGCTTTGAGGCGGTTGCCGGAATGGCCATCGGTTTCGAAGGCGGAAGTGAAGGATCTTGTTCCAGCGTTGGAATTGAGAAGATACGGGGTTGGGTAACCGCTGTGCCTGCTGGTTCTGACATTGTTGTTGCCAAGCCACTCGAGTATGGCGGAGGTGCATCAGTGTAGGAGTAACTGGAGGCCCTCGGGTCTGTAGGCATATTATTGAACGACATGATTGTTGGATATTCCGGATAATTTGCCCAAATCTCAAGTGGCAAGCCCAGGCGTTTTATACCGAGGAACAGATCCCTCAGCCTCAGTGGGTAGGTCGTTACGAGCTAGAGCGAAAAGAGCTAGCCATTCGAGATAGCTAATGTGTAGCAAAAAGCTTGAAGGAGAAGCTTCGTTGGATTGGCTGATGAGTCGCAAGGTGATCCATATGAAATACCCATTACATCCAGGAGTGTTAAAGATTGTGTGGCACTATGGTCCTATGGAGAAATCCGGCACTTTCGGCACACTGATCATCATCAATGAATGGTGCTCAATATGGAGGGAATACAACGCTGTGAAAATGATGTCACATTCTGAATGAACGCTTTTGGCATCTCATTCGAAGGCTGCTGCTGTATTGGGCATCAGGTGATAACCCTGAGTTATTCACTGCCACACTTACAGTGCCTCGTTTCGCAGGCGTCAAACCAGGAGTAACCCGCGTAAGACTACCCAATCTAGCGTTCCAATTGTGAAGCTGGGAATTGAACAGTCGAAGCTCTAGGGTAACCTGGTGGTAATTGCCTGACAAGAAAAACCGGATGCGATATCAATACCAGAAGCGTTTGTACAAACACTTATTCAATTTAGCACGCCTGACGATACCTGAAGCAGATTTAGTAATTTCAGGGGCCTATGTTTGGGATACATAGGGTCTTGTTTGAGACATACTCAAAAGAGAAAAGCATTTAGACTTTACAACTCGGCTCCTCACAAGTTCCTATGAGGACGCGTCATCAGTAGCTTCATTTTCACACCAGTTGCTATCCCACAAGAAACGCCGTTTACAGCACCGGACTTCTCACCTTCTAAACTTTGCCCCCCTTATTCAAAGCTGGGGTTGTTGAAAGCTTCCGCGCCTTCGCGCAATTCTCCCCCTCCATTCCCTCCTCCTTAGCTGGATATCCCGGATTTATCTTTGGGCACGAATACCGGTATTTTAACTAAGAATGGACTTAAAACCAAACTCGACCAATCTAGGTGCAGAGAACCAAGAATGTTATCAGATCCTGCAGGACTATGTTCAAAATGGAAAAGTTCATGAATATAGATTTCGCCGGAGATGGTGAATTATACCGCACCGTGTCTAACTACCAATTTTTATGTCCAGCGCGGGATTGTGAAGCCGGGCTTGGGATGGATATACGAATCCGGGCAAGCAAGGGCACATTCCCTGGTGGGGTTGAATAAATGAAATCGGATCTGACATAGCCTTGCCAAGGGGTCTGGACAAGGTCATATTTCGAAATTTCCCTGCCAAGTAAGGCATGGAAGAACAAAATAAAAAGCATGTTGCTTGCGGACGCACCCAAGGGCCTGCACAAGGTGTGAAAACTGTAGCGACTAACAAGAAGAGGCGGGGGTAATATCTGGTACCTGGCGGAGACTTGAGCGAGCGATCCGTTGTGTGTCTGAGCGTGCTGGTGCTGCACCTTTCACAGACTAGGGCTCCACATCGGTATGCCTAGCTAAGAACATCTAATGACTGGCTGCCGCCAGTAAAAAGCGGCAATCCTTGTATGCCTAACAGCAAACCCCACACCCGTTTCCGAGAGGCCTCGAATACTTGACAGTTGGCGCTCCCGCTTCGACTTGATTTACCTCCCGTAAGATCAAGCCATGTGAAATGATGGTTCGCCCGACGGACAAACCTTTAGGTCTCCGACCGGCCACTGTGGTATTGAGTGACCGGCCCCGACATGCACCCAAGAGCAACCTGTCAAGGCTACCACACGAGGTACGTTGAATGAATCAAGATGTTGTGGCTCGATGCCCAGCCCTAGCGTTGATTTGACCATTGGCTACCTTGATTGTCCATTAATTGATCTAGCCCCTTCGGTACGTGGTTGCTGAGGTCGGAAGAGTCTGTTGTTTCTGTCCTACCTTGCGAATGTTAATTCATCTCTTGACGTGCTTATTCGTTCGTTCCTCAGTACGGCAATGCCTAGGACAGGGATGGTTCGCAAGGGATTGGCTTGTACCGAACAAGGCAGAAAGATGGTTGGGACTAGAAAACTTGGTTTCGCTTACAGCTGTATTTAAGTACCCACTTTAGGTAAGATATGAGCAAATGAGGCGTGTCTCAGATGCTTGTCATTTGTGTCTGGTGCGCGCAAATTATTGCAACTGATGGTGGTGACAGATGTGCAAATGGCTTGTCGCAAGGGATTCATGGAAAGAAAACATGGATGTGCTTACCGCTGTATTTAGGTACCCACTGTAGGTATGGAAGGTATGAGCAAATGGGGCGTGCCTCAGATGCTTGTCATTTGTGTCTGGTGCGCGCAAATTATTGCGGCTGATGGTGGTAACGTACCTATGAGCAAGTGAGGCATGCCTCAGATGCTTGTCATTTGGGGGCTTTGAAGCCGCGGCGACGATTAAAATCGCATTCGCTCAATATAAAACCATGGCCTCCATCCCGTAAGCCAAATTATGAATCAGATGAGCTGTTCCGTTCCTAAAGACTTCGCCTGGCATATCCCAGCTTTGAATGTCGAAGTATTTATTCTCTTTTCCTTTTTATGTGCCGTGATCCCACCTTGCACTTTGCCGTTCATATAGTCAATCTTCTATTCTTCCTCTTTTAAACCTTCACATGCCCTTCGTTTCTGGTTGCCCGACACGCCGTATATCATCACACTCTGGAACACAAAAGTCACACATGGCCGACCTCACCCGCAGAGCCTACTTCTCATCTTATCTTTGGGCCCCTGGCTCCGGTATCTGTGCCGTTATTTGGATGGGTCTGCGGATAGAACCGACTTTTCCGCCATGGGCAACATGGTGGTATGTGGAATCTTCACCCTTAGCTACAGGTAACTTGGTCTTGTGTCACCAGTGCCTGACTTACTCCCCTCACCCAACCGCTAATGGCTTGGGCTATACAGCATTTTCGTCTCGTGGGCAATCACCTACTTGGCTTACTTAACTCAACAAATCTGCCTCGTACAACCTCCACGCGCCCAATTGTAAGACGCATATCCGTTCTCAGACTATAAAAGGAGTCGACGAACTAACAAACTACTGGAAATAGCTTTCTTTTATCTGTATTTATTATCGTCGTTATCTTTATTGGATTCGTCGCGATAGTATGGAGAATGGAGGCACAGCATGTATTCACTCTCCTACCACCGAGCCTCTGCCTTGTAACCTTTGGTCTTTCCTTTGTATTCCTACCAGCAACTGAGCCTGCGCCATTAGTACTTGATGAGGAGAGTGCCACAGCAAACCCGACTGCATAAACTATGGCGGTGGCTGTGATTATCAAATAAACTGGTCGGACTGAAAGTGTAGTGTTTGGGACGATGGATTTTGAGGAGATTGTGTTTAAAGATATCTGGCATGGTACCCTATTGTGCAAAGAAACAGAAGCATGCGTTTTTCGCGGACGTGTGTCCTTGACCTCTCTTTCTACACTATTGATGGGTGGAAATTGTATGGACTACTATATGCGTATAGACCATGCCTGCCCCGCCCCCGCGCGACTTAATAAGCCGATGAAGCTTGACTTGATGAACTATGTCTAAGAGTTGATGGGGGTTTCTTCACTTGTCGCAAAGTCATATTATCTAATCAGCCTATTTGTGAATTCGCCCAGGCCAGCAGTGCCATACAGCAGTTTTGGGGTGTCGCCCTGTGTGCATCGCCCACCATTCGAGAGCCCTTAGGTCTACGGAGCTTGGAGGCCAATTACTCCGCATCAGTCACCCTACCCTGCATGGGCTTCTTTGGGGCGTTCAGCCTGCATATTCGCGGCCATCCAATAGGGATGATGGCCTTCGCCCTTAGGCACCCTGCTCGATTGTTGCCTAATCTCCATGGCGTTTAGACTTAAGAGGTTGGTAAAATGCCGACTCAGACTGGTCATGCGTGCTCTTCACTCCTTGCCGCCATCTTTCACAGCGAACACTCGTCCTCTCGCGCATCAACATGGACCCACTCAATTCCATAGCCGTTGCTTCACAAACGATGCTGATCGTTGAGCTTGGTACCAGGGTTACCCGGCGACTGTTGGACTATAACGCGGCATTTCAAGACGAGAAATCGAATGTTGCTCTTAGGATCGAGAAGCTCGCTCGCGTTACCAACTCTCTGAATAGTTTAAATCTACAAGCCAAGCGACTCAAGTCTGGAGGTGGATATTATATAGAGGAGTATGCGAGCCTAACATCCTCTTTGGAGAATTGCGACACGCTTTTCAGACACCTTGAGGAGGAGTTGGGGATGGTCAATCAGGCTCGCCAGGGGGGCACCACAGCGGGAGGACATCGCGCCACGAACGACCGCATTGCGTATTTCTTTCGACTAAACCCATCGCGAACGCTAAACAAGACCATTGACGACATCACCGCCAATATAACTGCCCTCACGTCGCTACTGGCGCAACATGATATCCCCAAGGAGCAAGATAAGTATGATCGTGGATGGAGTGAAGCGACAAACGATCTCAAAAAAGCAATCGGCAGAGAGCGCGAACGCCGCGACCGTGAACGTGAGAACCAGGAACGACAGCGCAGTGATAAGCCCAAGGACAAGGACAGATTTGAGGCCAAGGAACGCTTGTTGAAGCGGTTTGATGAACGCCCTGCCCGGGTACCTCGTCAGGCCAGCTTCATCGAGCCACGGGATCCCCCAGGTTAGTCTCCTCGCTATAAAGCCCCTTCAAGCGACTTTGACGCTCACACCCATACAGTAACAACACGCAGACTCAACAGCCGCAGTGGTCTATCAAGCGGAGCTTATTATCATATTCCCCACACGGCTAGCATTGTCGGTGACAACTTCAGCACCGACAGCAGCGCTCACGATGATAAGCGGTACGAGGATGGTTCTTACCATGCCTACCCCATCCCGCCAAACGAGCATGTACAGGTCCCTTACCGCAGTGGCTCTCACAGGGATTCTGGTCGGTTTTATAATAGCAATTGGCAACCATCAGACGAAAACAACTCAATCTTTTCTTTTGCAGACTCGATTGCCAGTACCACGGCGTCTACCTCAACTTCGGCCTCAATGTTTGGGAGAGAAGCGATAGACACGATTCTTGTCCACTGGTTAACAGACTTATTCAGTCGGGATACAATCTTGATGTCTGCCATTTCGGTAGCTGTTTCGCAGCAAAACATCGGGTTCAAAAGGATGCGAAGCAACTTCCGGAAGTTAGTCAAACACTACGCCAGGGAGCTCACGGTGGAAACATTGGACAATCGTCTTCAGAAGCTTGCTACGTTTGTGAGCTCCCATGCAGACCGTATTGCCCGAGCGACGGTTTCTTCACAATCCTTGAGAGATCAACAGGACGTTGAAAACCGTCGAGAGAGAATAGAGGAATATCTCAGTGGATTCGACAACACCGAAGAAAGAGAACAGGACCCCACACCTGATTCTAACAAGGAAAGTGATACAGGCTCCACAAATAATGTGGCAGACGAGGAACCATATCGTCATCTACACAGCATAGAAGCGTTCATTTTACAAAGTGCCGCATATGAGAATCTTCACCGACGACTCAACAAATTTGTTTACCCTTCGTTCCAATCCAAACTCGGAGATCTAGCCTCGTCATGGTCAAAACCGGATCATGAGCATCACGCTCATGTCACTCGCTACAATATTCTCAACTTAGTCGCAGAGTTGCGATATATTGATCCATCAAATATTCAGATTCACGACGTTGACGAGGCTGAAAACTCTTGGTCCACCATCCTGGGCTCGTACCAAAATTCAGTAGAGAAACAGACTGGAGTGCGCTGGGATTGGTGGCCGCTACCTAGATGCCCAAGACATATGGAGGTGTCCGAGTCATTAGTGCGATGGAAATGCGTAAGTGCTCCTCTTGGTCATCACCTAGCATCGTGTTCAAATTATCGTGTGTCATAAACCTTGTGTATTTTTGACCTATAACTCCTCCCTCGAACCTTGCGAATTCCCCCGAAACCTTCGGTTAACTTTTACATGAACACGTAGCCCCCTGAGTCACCCTTTGACTCGTCATTCTTCCAGACTGTGCCGCAACTGTATCAATGCCGCCATCCAGGCCCTGTTTTGCTTCAACTTAGCGATAACCTCATCTTGCCGTTCGTGTGCGTTGTCGACGAGCTTCTTCAGCTCCGGCCTCTCTTAGCGGCGGGCAAATAGCTTGACGTAACGAAGAGCCCCGAGGTCATCTGATACGCAGATGAAGGCATCGCATCCGAAGAGAGCTAGTCTTGCGTAGTCTAGGTCGTCTAGGTCGTCGTGTTGGAGTTGATGAGCTTGAGGGATCATGCCGTTATGCTTAACATCCCTAAAGCTCTTCTGATCGCGAATTCGGATTCTTGTAGAGTCGGAGATTATAGCGTATGAGAGGGGATAGTTGTGTGCATACTCGTGGGCTTCTTGGCCAGCTTGGTTGCTGACAACGGTTCGGATTGGTGCCGCTATCGTGATCTTGTGTGTGTGATGTTGATGTGTGTTGCCTCACAGAGAGGAAGAGCAGGC
>JAPERM010000653.1:0-13655 GCA_030411635.1 Fusarium sp. MBC 119 | reverse complement strand
ACACGACTATCGGGGAAGTACCTTATCCGAAATCTGCAGACTCCCGAAAGATCGAGGCTTGGCCTACAGGAGTTAAATATGGGCAATTTACCTAGGTAGTGGATGGGGTAATGCAGGAATAGCCTCCCATGTTAGCAACTCCGTGACACTTCAAGACCTCAAACAGCAAAGCGATATCATATAGCCTCGACCTTAATCTATACAATTATATAAGTCTTAGTTAGTTCGCAGTTTAGCTTAGGTCAACGAGAGGTAAGCTTAATAACTGACACTGCCTCAAGAGGCCATAGTATTAGCAGGTTCCCGTACAGCAGCCGGTTAACCCCGGGTCCAGAGGCTTGAATGTTTACTGGACGACTTGGTCTCGAACAAACATTTCTTGCATTGATTGGACGCATCGAGCCGTAGGTGTTGACTATTCCGATAACCTGCATATGCTTGAAAATGGCGGTCGCGTTGCTTGTTTCACCTCTGCAGCAGGCCGCCGCTACTGATGTCAAGCTGCCCACATCTCCAAGGGAAACAAGCATACGGTCGGATGATAGGATTCGACAAATAAAAGCAAACGTCATCTAAGGGCATAAAGGCGCAAATTCATTCATCACTTTCAAGCAAAGTTTCCACAGCAGCAAACCGAAGACGCAAACACACCGTCGCACCTTTAGTAGCCAGCTAATCACACGACCCCATCGCTTCATTAAACAAGCAAATTGTGACTGCGGGTTCCCTATGTGCGTTTTCTATATCCTTACAGATAACGTTGCTTCAGCCGTCCGTTGCCAGTCAATCTGCGTGCTAACCGACTCCTTTGTCATCTCTTTTTGCCCGGCTGTCTCGAACGACTTTAGCATTCGTTTGACGCTTCAGGGTAGCTTATGGCCAATTCGTAAATCTTCTTAACACCTTTGGATTGAATGACATTTGTTGTAAATATACAATTCTTTATAGTCGAAAGTAACTCATCTAGAAGTGAAAGTGGAACAAGTGGAACTGAGCGGAAGAGAAGCGAATAGATGTCTGAAGCAGGCAGAAGGCAGAAGCACACTATGAGATATGAATATATTAATGAGATGATTAAATTAGGATACTACTAGGAATAATTACAAGTTCAAGTAAAGTCCTAGTACCACTAGAAATATTAATAAATTTTGATAAACCCGTAAGATATCACTAGAAGTATCATTGAGTTCAGCTAAAGAACTTCAAGTTTTAACTCGAAGTACCAATAAGGTTCTTGGAGACATAAACACCCAATGTCTCTCCCTGACTGTGTGCTTCATTTACACACATCATCAATAGTCGTGGCCGAGCTCCGTGACTTCGCTGTCGTTCTCATCATTGCCATAACTGCGAAAACCCGTGTCATCGTTGCGCTCGTCATCCGAAATCTCCCCAAAAATGTCGAGCTCTTCCAATTCGTTCTCTCTCCCGAGTACTTCGAACCTCTGGCTGAGTCCATCTGAGGCCGCCAGAATTTCTCTGAGCTCATCTGCCAAAGAATGGGATATAGACAATTTGCCTGCAACGTGTTCTTTCCGGGCCAGTTTCTCAAGACCGGCTTTTATGTTTTTCAACCCAGCAGTTTTCTCTTCTGGCAAAGAAGGGGTCTCGGGAGAGTAACGGATGATTGAAATGCGTACGCTGAGCTTGTTTTCCCTGGTGAAGCGGGAAAGGGTGTAGCATAGTTCGGTAAAGCGATCCGTCATCCTCCCGGGCTCGTTGCCCAAGCCATGTTCGGTGATTTCAACTCCGACGACAAACTCGAGGTTCAGATGGAGGTTTTTCATCCTAGGGCTCCACCTTCCGAACCTATTCAAGTCATCGAAGTCAAGTTGGAAGTTGAAGATGAGCGTGGTTGTCCCATAAAGAATTTTGATGCCTTGTTCGAAACTAAGTCTAGTTAGTGGCTCTTTCTCTCCCGCATTCAACAACTCGACAACTCACGCTCGCTTGCAAGTAAAGACAATTCCTGCAGATAAAAAGACCCATTTGTGGTCTTCCTCGCTGTGGCTATGCACGTCGGAATTGGGGTCTCTTCGACAAATACAATGTACCCATTTGCGCCTGGATAGAGGCCGACCTTCCCGCCTAAACTTGATTCCCTTTGCCTTTGACTGGTTCCGCATGATATGGACTTGGCGTTTGCCGAAAAGCTCGAGTAAGATCATGCGACGGATGTCTGAGGGTATCTTGGCGAAAATGGGGGACTCGCTCTGCCGCAGCCCTGCCTTGAACTTGACGTTCATCGTGTGCCGCTGGCCAGCCGATGCTGCATCCGCGTAGCTGGTCAGATAATGCGGGATCGACTCGGGGCGGGAAATGAGCTACCTTGGTGATGTTGTATGAGAAAAGAGGTGTAAGGGCAGGAGTGGAAGAGGTGCAGAAGGAAGAAGAAGCCTACTTCTGAGGGTTTCTTGGTTGGCACTGGTAGTGATTCACCGTGGCAGTGGCAAACAAACACTGAATCTGATGGGGAGATATGAAACTAGCAAGCCTCGCTATTTTGCTTTGCACATAGAAAACTATGTGTAACACCGGAATATCTTGATATTATTTATTAGAAATGATCATATGCTCTCCTTAACTTTGGAGAGTCTTGAGTATCTCCTCAATCTTTTAAGAACATTTAGTATCTTATGAAATATTTCGAGAAACAATAGGTAAATCATACATAGGTCCTCAATTTAGTGCAAACTTTGGATAACTATTCCAATATGTTCATGCGATTTCTTGGGTATACCCGGTTGGCAGTCAAATGAGCTTCGAACTTCTAATCCACCAAGATATGGCATTCATGAGCTGCAAGAGGCCGGAAGCCGGTTTGAGCGACCCAAGACTTACCAGCCCAATTTCTGACGGGTAGGTACTGTGACCATTCGAGACTTTTCATTATTCGAAAGCAACAGAAACCTATAATATTGCAATGCGTCGGAGAATGGCATCAAGATAATTTGCTGTCAGACTACAATTGTGGTCGAGTGTAGCTCATTTAAGCTCAGACCAATACGGCAATAAACTCCGGGTGAAACCTGTCTTGTCAATGATTGGCTTTGGAGGAAACGGGAATGTCATCCAATCGGTTTTGATCTGCTATCTATGTACATGTTATCCGTAGGTGATGCCCAGCACGAAAGCCGACGGGTCATCGGCTCTCATGTTCATGCCCGCATTTACCAATACATCTGCTGCTGCTGCGCTGCTGCTGCTCCCCGTTGATATCAACCAACACACTTGTTTCATATTCATCACCAAAGAACGCAATGGATGATCACACTCGAACAGTCCCTTCAACCATCACAGGTGGATGTCTCTGCGGTGCCATCCGCTACACAGTTCACTTCAATGAGCAATTTCCATGGCCTCCAATTGTTAGTGCCATTGAGGCGCCCCTAATCTCATTCACTAACTCATACATAAACAGTCTTCATCATGCCAGTGTACGTACATCTCGTACTTGACTTCCAAGCATGACTGATAGCAATACAAGGCACCATGTGCCGCAAGTGGACATCCTCCCTTGTCGCACAATTTCTCGTCATCTCCCCCAAGCAACTCACACCAGCACTGAGCACATTTCCATCTTTCAAAGAGTACCTGTCTTCTCCCGGCCGATTCCGTGGCTTCTGTGGGGATTGTGGCACATCCATCGCATGGCGCTCGGCTAATTACACACCCATCTTTGATCTATACTTGGGGACCGTGGATGAGAAATACCTAGTCGGGGATAGTGCCGTGGCGAAAACACTCGCAACTCCAAACGGGACGCAGTACTGGTTGCAAAATGCCATCCATGGCGTTACTGACAAGCTCGAGGGTGGGAAAGAGTATCTTCAAGAAGGGCCGGATGGGTTGCGTGATCTCGATCTCCTCTAAATCCCCAGACACAGCAGTTGAGAATCCCAAAGATAGTTACACTAACTGGCTTCCAAAGACCAACGGCCATCGTTCTCGCCGTGTTTGAATGAACGCTTGAGAGTTATTTTCACTCAAGAGCTTTTCCCACAAAAGTAAAAGACGTCCTCGAACTATACTTCTCGACAAGCTGTCGGGTGACTTCCTTCAGAGCCGATGGCAAAACAATAACCCCTATCACCTGTTGAACTGATAGGAATCGTTCTAGGGTCTTGATGATTCTCCCCGCGCACTCTTCGATCCTTTTAGGAGAGGGAGAAGCTGGATAGAAAAGCAGCCGAAGTGACACCTTCATATGCGGGCGCCCCAATGCTTCCAACGCTGAAGTAAAACCGTCGAAGGCTAAAACAACTTGTGGCACATTTACTGACAAATGGCAGCGAAATTCGCAAGATCGAAGGATAAAGATTCGTTCAGGGCATTGTACAATGAAATAGTAATATCTGGTAGAAGCGGTGAACACGAAGTTATTTGAGCCGTAGAGAATGGAAAACCCTTCGTTGTAGCTATCATGTATCCAGTGGTTAGTACATTCCTGCCACCAAGTCGCAGGTAAGTAAGCTCAGCCTTGAATAGGTACTTACGCTTTCTTGCAGGTAAACAGAACGCTGGTGCTCAATACACGCCGCTCACGAATAGCGCCACCAGGCATTCGAGAATCTCGTGCACAAATGGAATGTCTCCAACCACCATTATGCAACGCCCTCCACGTCGGTACGCAGGTAGTTTGGATGCGAAGGCGAAAGCAGCCAAACAGTTCACGATAGATCATTTCTCTAATATCGTAGTTGAGCTTGGCGAAAAAAGGGGATTCTCGCTGGTCGAGAGCTTCGGGTACTGGTCTCGACATCGCGACGAGAGACACTTGCTAATGATTAGCTTACAAGGCGCAGAGGGGAACTCGGAATCCTAAGGCACTGGCTCGGGGAAGAAGATGTAAAAGAGTGAAGATAATAAGAGGAAGCTTGGCGATGATGGAACAAAGAAAAGTGAAAAAGAAACAAGCAAAAAAGATTCAGGCGCCATGGAAACTGGGCTGACAGCTGTCAAACACTCGCCAGTCGTGGTGAATCACAAAGCACTCAAGCAGCCCTAGGAAACTATGAGGTGTTTGTAGAAAACGGCATTCTACCGTACAAACCTGACTGGGAGGTGAACGTGGGTGAAATTTACTACGGCCTGCTATGATATCCATAGGTACTGAAGGATATAAGTACAAAACACCAAATACAAGCTCAAAGGCCTCTTCTGACCCTTCAAGTTTCCCATCTATCGACTGAGCAACGTCGGCTCGTGTATTTTGTTCGCGCCAAACTAGGCATCGGATACGCCAGCAGTAAAATACGAGATTCTAAAAGTCTCCATATTGCGGGAAAATAAATAGATCGTTGCCCTCATCATCTGAATCGGGCCCTTCCTTGGAATCGACAGTCTCTTTGCTTTCGAAAGTGAAAGTTGAACGAGGCCAACTCTGACCGTTCAGGATTTGTCCCTCTACCATTGTCCTGATCTCCGTTGAATCTGGCAAGAAGAAGTGGAGTTTAAGTTGAGAAAACGCCATCACCTACTTCAGTTCCTGGGCAAATCTTCGCATTGCGAGAGGGCTGTACTTGAATCCCGAGTAATGATCCGAGTGCGTAGTGATCCGAACTCGAGCCTTAGTGCCTTTTCCATAGCCACCGACAGAAAAGGGTGCCATACGTAAAGAATAGGATAGTTCTTTGTTGTCGACAACGTCGAGGTGTAGATCTAAGAATCGAATGTTTTTCTGATGAGGCTGAATCCAATGTTGAAACATGTAAAGTTCTCCGGTTTGCTCGAACGCAAATGTGTTGGTGCGATAGAGCTGAGCAATGCCACTCTGGTAGCTGGTAATGGTATATCAGGTTAGCCAAGAGTCATAGCTTCGTTGCTTGCCTTACTTACGCCCATTTGCAAGTGAAAAGGATGTTGGTTTGCAAATAGCACCATTTGTGAGTCTTCTCGGAATGCTTATGTGGCAACGCATTGGGCCCCTTTCTACAGACACAATGATGCCATTTGGGGGCCCCGGTGACTGGGTGACCATCTCGGGTAAACTTCTTGTTTCTGTCGCAGAATAAGATGTGAACATGAGATTCGCCAAAGAGTTCCGTGAAGATTTGGCGTCTGATTTCTGGAAGCAACTTGGTGAAAAACGTTGATTCCTTTTGGGCGTAGCCCTTTTTGAACCTGAACGCCATCTTCAGGATTCAAAGAAACTTCACAGAACGGTGCAGATGAGGGCAAAGGAGACGTTTCGAGATGCAGACGTGACAAACAAGAAATATCAAGTCCCTTCTAGCGATAACAATGCGAAGAGAGGGGTTCTTTACCCAGGCAGTTGATTCCAGTAGCTGAGAGTACCGGAGAGCAAGCCGTGTTCTGGTTGAGAAAGTAGTTGTGAAAGAAGTTTTGCGACAAAGGAATCTGCAGGATGCAAGGGTTAAAAAGGTGAATATGGTAAAGGCAAATATTCTTGACGAGAAAGAACTGGCAAACAGGCATTGGCAGTGAATCATGGGCGTGATGCTATGGAGTTGCAGTGCCAGTGTTTGACACTGCACCTGCCATTTTCATTTTGGCTCCCCCCCTTAAACGTCTGAACTTTTCCCTCTCTTCTATCTTTACCATCATCTTCTCTTCCATCATCATTTCTCTTCCTTGGCCATCGAGCCAGGTCTTTTTCGCAATGGCAATATCTGTCCCAGTTAGTCAACGTTCAATATCCTATGTATTGTTTCTGCACGCTTGATATGGGAACTGATGAACAACAGGCAAGCTACGTTAGTCCGGCCGTACTATGTGACGAACAGCTCGCATCACCCTTCTTCGGTAAGCTGCACGCCGATGTCAGACATTTGATTTACCTCGAATTGTTCGGACTCTCTCGAGTTTATATCATGTTCCTTGCTCCCAAAGACTTTCGCTATTACCCCGGCCCTGCAGGCTGGCGTCACCGTATCTGCGAGGACAGCTCAATGGTGCCAAATCGATTTTCTCGTCAGGTGCAGTCTTTAAATCGTCTTCAAGGGACGTATCTTTTATTTTCGTGTAAGGCAGCGTAAGTTGAACAGCTAGTACACGACTAGACATCATGAACATACTAATCATGGATCCATATCTATAGATATCTCGAGGGCCTCAGCCTTCTTTACCGTAGAAACACCATGGTCTTCGATAGCCCAGAGCAATTCATACTTTTCAAGCAAACTTTCGGAGCTAGATTCGATAAGCAATTCAGTTCATGCGAATTCTATTGCCCCTTTTCCGCCACACACCCGCAACCCGTCCCTAACCTCGACCTGCTCACTCACGCTTTGAGAGAAATGCACTACCGTCCTCACAGAGTGAACGTGCATCTCTATTCCCCAAATAATCATACATTCAATCGCGAGAGACCTGATGGCGAGTTGGCCAAGCAACAGATCGTTCAAGCACTGGCGCGGCTATTATCAGTAAGGTACCTTCGCGGCCGTGTCTTCTTACCAGCCCGGTTGGAGGAGGTAACCCGAGAGATGGCCCAGAAGCAAATTGGAATGTTTACTTTCAGTTTTCACGCGGAGGAGATAATGTAAAAGGGGGATTAGTTGACAGAGGAAGAGATAAACTCAGGGGGCTGTCTGCTCGACACGCGAGGTCTGAGGGGCATTGATGAGCTTGACAATGTTTTTGCGGGCGATGATGAGGACGATAATACCGATAATCCTCAGGCCTTGGTTAGTAGGCGCTTTTAATTACTAAGTCAACCCATCTTATCATTCTATGTGTCAATATTGCAAAGCTACCTGAGGCTTCCCAAATTGCATACCCAACCCACGATTTAAGTAGTCTCCCTTTTCATTAAGCAAAGCCGTATGGGAAAAGAATACTTTCAGTATCAACAAGAACTATAGCACAAACTCAACTGGGCGTTGTGTTTATAGTGTCGCATAGGTAGCTGGGGAATACTAAGCTGATTGCTTACACTAAGGATAAACCAACTTCGTAAGGTATAAGACAGTTTGTGACAATACTGACTGAAAACTATCTAGAGCATTTATTGAATTCTGACGAACTTCTTGCCGTTCAATAAATCTTACTAATTCATGCCATAAATTGGAAATCTTCATACGCGGTTAGGTAATATTTCGACTGCATCAGAATGTCATTATGCCAGTGTTTGACACTGCATGCCCGCACCCGCCCATTCTCGTTTGCCCTCTACCCTCCCTACCTTTAGCCCTGAGCTCAAATCTTTCTTTACTCCAAATTTCTATCTCTCTCCCACAACATTACGTCGGTTATCGAACCAAGACCTCCCACAATGGATGAACCGTTTCATCCTCTCTTTGGTCTTGTAAGTTGATGTGAATTCTCTACTGCCACCTTGAAAACTACTAACGAGCGATAGGGGGGCCTGCCGAGAATGGAATCAAGATCGAAACCACAGGACGCGTCGCCTCTTTTTACCCAGCTAAACGCCGATGTCAGGCGACTCATCTATCACGAGCTGTTCGGCTCTTCTCGGATAATTATTGTATTTCGCGCTCCCGGGGACCCTGCATAGTGTCCTGGGCCCAGGGGCTGGAGTCACGACGATTGCGAAGCAAAGCTGCCTCCCTGGGACTCTCCTCCGACGGAGACTTTGAGTCGCTTACAGGGGACAAGTCTTCTGTTTTCATGTCAAAGAGTGTAAGTGTTGGTAGTCGTTACATGATCACATACTGACCTTGAATCTACAGATATGCAGAGGCTGTTGGGGTGCTATACTCTTCAAACACGATGGTCTTCAGCAGTTCAGACCTGTTTCGCTTTTTCAAGCGTTGCTTTAGATTCAAGATCACAATGCTTCGCTCGTGCGATTTCTATTGTGCCGTATACCCAGACATGGAACAAGGCGTTTCGGAACTTTACCTGCTCACACGCGCCCTACAAGAGCGTTTCGACCCTCTCAGGGTGAGGATTCATCTATTTAACCCCTACAATTTCGAAGGTATCTTCGAGAGCAATTTTGAAAGCTCGGTGGCACAGCAGATAGTTCAAGCAGTGGAACAAATCATGTCAATGCCAGACATCAGTGGCCGTATCTTCTTGCCATCCCAGTTGAAGGAAGCGACTCGGGACATTGCGCACGAGCATTCTGCAAGGATTTCTCTCACTTTCCACTCGCCTTGCGTGCTTGACAGAGACGGGTCGGAAATGAACGGGTCTGACATGGGAGATTATCTGGTCTCTGAGGGGAGCGATCAAGACGATCAGGGGGACGACGTTCAGAGCGATCCTGCAGACGGCGATGATGAGGGCGACTAGTCTCAAGTATCGATCAGCGGGTGTTTTTTGCAAATATCAGCCAGCTCTCTCATCGTGTGAGCCAGGAGCCTCAGATCTAAGTCTGTGAGGCTATGGAAGACTTTGGGATCCGTAGATATCAAGAAATTCACCACTCAATTTATGACAATGGGCTATGACAAATCTTGTGATAATATTGTCAAAGCGATTGTTATTTTAGTATGATCTAGGCATTGATTATCTTATGGAAGAATTTGAATCTACAGATGTTGGATGATTTATTTATCATCTTACCTTTCCACTTCTCAGGGTTAACAGTGAGGGTGGAGAGAGCACCATTGCCAATCTAGATGCTGTCGGAGACGGTCTTGACGTGGTCCATCATGAGCTCGAGGGACTCTTGGAGATCCTTGTTGTACGTGCTAGGGAGACCCTTCTGGGTCATCATGAAGCCGGCCAGACTTGCCGCGGAGCAGCTCGAGACTTTCAGCGTTCTACTTCTGAGGCATGAGGGTACTACCCGTCGGGTAGGTGTCAGCGAGGCGGATGAAGCCAAACTCGGCGGTAGAGTAGATGATAAGATCCTAAGCCCATCGAGAGATATGCTGCATCAGCATACTTCCTCACTGCAAGAACTCGGTAACAAAGTCACGATCAGCAACACCATCCATAGAGTTCCACAAAAGACCCCCGAAGCCCAACTCCTCGGCCATCATGTCGCGGTCAATGCCAAACGAATTATCAGTCATGACACCACAGCCAAGAGGGCTTCGGTTGATGCACTTGATGGTCTCTCGGATCCGCTACAAGTCGCTGGCAAGGGCAATACCGTAGGACAGCATCCAGTGGGCATACCAGTAAATCAGCCACCCCAGAGCATGCTGCTCTCGGGCTTGGAGTCGGACGCCATGGCTGCAGAAGGGAGTTGGTGTTACGAGGAGATTAGGGGAGTACAATTGGGGCAATTGAGAGTCAATTGACAGAGAACAGAGGAAGAATGCGTTGTGATATGTTGTTCTAAAAGGTTGAGCAAAAAGTTCTGAATAAGGGTCCTATCACAAAGCACGATATGCGTCACGGTCGCCGTCATTCCCAACCAGATCAAATTCCGAGATACGGAGGTCTCAAGCTGGGATTTCGACCGCACGGCCCTGAATTTGTGGGCAATTACTACAGAGGCTACAGGGGATTGGCCGATGCTGGCCGGTTTCCCCAGACGAGCTTGAGCTGCTTGCTTGTAATGGGGAATTGTGATTGGTTGTTGGTGGTGGTTTTGGACTGAGTCTAGTGTTATCTTATCGGAGTGAGGAGGGGAAGCGGGACAGCACACAGATAATTCTGTGAATTTGCTCTATTTTTTGAAGATGAGAGCTACAGAGGCCAGAGGGGCAGCAAGGTGTAATGGAGACCAACGGCCATCAAAATCCCCAATTGAACGAATTGAGATGCTATCAGTCAAGTATCAAGATAAGACACTTGGAAATGGAAGTTTGGAGTTTGTGCCATGTTAGCATGTCTTTATTTGGAGTGGGTGAAGACAAAACACCAAGCCTTCACATCACCCTCATACAAACCAAAAAGATGAAAGAGAGAGATTCGACCTCAGCTTTTGCAAAATCGCAGAGGAGCTCCTCCCTCAGGTTTCACGTGCAACCCTTTACCCCAAGAGGCGAAAGAATGCACGAGCGGGAACTGATGTGAGGCACCAAATAAGCTAATCCTAGAAGCCCAATGAGGGCTTTTGGAGTGACACGATGGCGCAGGGAACAGAAACGCACAGACCCAGGGACTCCATACCCAAGCAGCCAAGTCCCCGATGCCGGCTCCCGGTGTAAGCCCCCCCATTAGAGTGATGGGGGAGCAAAGGATCTGGAACTCGAAACGAAATGGAAGGCTGAATGTGAAGCGAAGTGTTGTTCGTACTTGGGACTTTTGGAAACATTACGCGAAGGCATCCTTTTCCGATGCAATAGTTCAGTTAGAATTGATAGTTCAATACCTGAAAGGAAGGGAATAGTAATGTATGCATCGGGTTTCCATTCTCAATTCAGTATACGTTCAAACAATGATTCCAAGTTATCCGAACTCGGGATACAAAAACAGAAATGCATACTACGTAGTAGACTTTCTGCTTCAAAACACCGGGTTCTCTTTCCAATCCCACCCCAACTTTTAGCGACCTCATGGCTGCGGCGCGGTGCGGCATCTGGAAAGACGGAACGAGGTTGAGATGCGGTTGCATCGGAGCGTGGTGGAAACGGTACGTATCTTTTATTAACCAGATGTAATCTCCATCTGTCATAGCTAGTTCTCGTCACGGGATTGGTCGAAACACCATCTTGATTCAGAGATATCAACTTTTTTCTAAACAACAACCATTTCTTTTGTAAAGGATTCCCGTGTTTTGGTGTTGGAGCGGGGGGCATTGATGCCACGTCTTACGATTCAGGCATCATTGTCAATTAATCAATCATCGGTGAGTCGATGACTTTGGCATTTGTTTGTCATAATTAGAGACATCTTTCACGTTTCCAGAGGTCGTCAGTGAAAGCTGTACTAATCCGCGTTATGTAACTGGGTCCGTATGTCTAGCCGAAGCTTAAGAATAGGCATCATTATCAATCAGCCTTGATTTCCAATTCACGCTGACTTCGCTGTTCGGCATGTTCATTTCCCCCGTGCGCCTCGCCCTTCAAGGCTGCAATGCTGGAGTTCACGCTTGTATGTCGGCGTCTTAGCCTGAACATTAGCCTGTCTCGACCATGTGCCTCCGCTCCTCTCCGCTCCGCGTAGAGCGGCAGCTAAGTAGACAACGTTGGACAGGGGGCTAGCTGCTTCAATTACGTAGGTAGGGTCCAGCAATGACATGGCTGCGGCCTTTCTTGTTGGATCACATCAACCACCAAAGGGCCTTTGCACCGGATGGCACGGGCACAACGGTACGGAGGACCGCCTTCAGTAAAACCGCTATGTCCAGGATCACCATGCGTAGCAGATGGCAAAGTTGATGCCCTAACGTCGCCTCATCTTTGTTGCTCATCCCTCCACAAAAAACTTGAGGCAGAAACGATCATCACTTGCAGACGCGCCCATCTGTCCGTTCTCTAGTCTCTAGTCTCTAGTCTACCCACCTCATCCCACCAACCAGATATTCTGTTGTCTCCCCCGGACGCCCCCCAGACGATGTGCCCGCCAAAAGAGGTAATGTTCGCTCCCCGCGCGCCAACGAATCTCTTGTCTCTGTTCTTGACATCCCGGAGGAACGGCGAGGGGGGTTGATGGGTGGGTGGTAAGTCTAGGGCGGAAGGGGGGAAGAAGCTACTACAAGAAAGTGCCATGAGATTCAGGTCGGTAAGATCAACATGCATCGGATGCAAGTTGTGTTGACGAGGGTGCCTGATGCCCATCTTGAAGCGCCGCCCGGAGTTTGGGGTATTGGTGTTGGAGTCCGGTATGTAGTGAATAGCATCATTCTATTTCTCCAACTTCGGTTCGGGTGAGGAAGCCGACAACTCGAATTGGGGATTCCCAGAATCGGTTCGGGAACAGTTGGCTTGGCCTGAATTACTTGGCTGATGCAACTTGTTTACTTCCAAGGTGAATAGTCCATAGTACAGTAAAGAATATGCGGATGTTCAACCCCGTTGCTAATATCAGAGACCACGCCATTCCGCTCAACTCCGGTCGTTAACCCCATGCGTACGTCCCGCGTACTGTACAGGACAGGACGGTATTACCGCCGACGGCATCAAGCACCGAATGTACATACTCGACTCATGCAAGATGTGTTGTGAAGGAGGGTGGACGATCCCAACCTACTGTACCTAATGTACTAAGCTTACAGACGCGGAGGCCGAGTTGTTCTCTCCACGACTCTGTGGACAT
The DNA here is from genome assembly GCA_030411635.1 of Fusarium sp. MBC 119. Lineage (NCBI taxonomy): Eukaryota > Fungi > Ascomycota > Sordariomycetes > Hypocreales > Nectriaceae > Fusarium > Fusarium sp. MBC 119. The sequence goes on along the minus strand of JAPERM010000653.1, from coordinate 569 downwards.
ATCCCATCGGGAGTTGTAAACGCAACCTTGTCTTGTCACAAGTAAATCTCAAAGGCAAATGCAAATGCGAGGGAGCGGAGTTCTTGACCCTAGAGGTTGCAGCCATGTTTAGCTACCGTGATCCTTGTCCATGTCCACGTCCACGCCTATGCTGTGCTGTGCCACTGTAGATTCTCATCCCACTCTGTCCTCTGCTTCGGGCACAATTGCTTGTGAGTTCTCAAGGCTGCAGGGTGTGGGTAACGTGTTGTAGTGCTGTGGGCATGCCAATTGTGGCCTGTTTTTGGTGTGTCAAGTCAAGGTGCTTTTTTTTTCCCTCGGTGGATTCCAACTTTTTAGCTTGCGCCCAGGCCAGTTCGCGCCATCCGAAATCTGGTGAGGTAGGTGCGTGCTGAGCTAGGGACCTTCCTTGTAAGTGCGCTAGAGTGACGCTTCGGCGCGGTACAACTTTACCAACTCACCCAACCCCAAAAAATTCCTCAAATACATAATCGCGCCCTCTCCCGCGTTTATTTCCTACTTCTACTCTTCCTTCTTAACAACTCAATTGCTTTCTCGACTATACTCTA
>JAPERM010000646.1:0-12339 GCA_030411635.1 Fusarium sp. MBC 119 | reverse complement strand
AAAAAGGATCAAGCCTGTGGAGTCGAGCGTTTCTAGTTTCCGATGGCTGGTCAAGTTACAGTGATCGAAGAGGAAAAAGAAAAAAATTGATAAAAAAAGACCCATAGCATCGTGATCCTTGGCTTCCGGTCATTTGCAAGGACCTGAAGTCAAGGCCCTCCCTCTGTCGATCTACGAAACCAAACATGTTGAGCATACATCATGGTCGAGCTGAAGGGTTGGGTAGGTTTGTTATGTTCCATGCATTTCAGCTGGGCCTTATTCCAGATCCAAACATGCGGTGGCGTGGTAAGCGACCCTCTTCAAAGTTAAAGATTGGTAGGATTACTGATGGGAGAGTTTAGTTTAGATTGAGGAGTGTGCCCTCTCAAAGTAACGCCGGAATTCCTTTTTACCTTTTGGGTTTAAATTTATTTACTTTCCCCCAGTCAACCAACGACTGTCTTTTCTCTGCGCGACTCAAGGTACATTGATTAGTTTATACGGCGCAAGAAATGAGAAACCAATTTCGAGTCTTATCAAATTGAAGTTTTGGGTTGTCCCACTTAACGGGCAGCTTCCTTCCTCCAACTTCCAACTTTGCGCCGTCCTTGTGTGCACTGCGCAGCACAACCTCTATTGTCTAATTTCTCCCTACCATCTTCAACCTCACTTTGTACGACTCTAGGCGACCCTTGATTTCATCGTTTGCTCTTGTACTCCTGGGTCCTTGCATCTCGTCCGACCCGAGAGTACATACCTACACGGCCGTGCACCTCTAACCAACGCTTATATCGACTCTTTAAGCTTCCATTCCATCCTTGGTCGCACTGCGCCTACAAATGCGCGCCGTCAGGTACGGGCCGACCTCTAATTATCTGATAGCCACGTTTCTCATCTCATCTCATTTCATATCTGTCTTTTGTTTGTCTTGCGGGCCCTTCCGCGCGTACCTGGCTCTGTACCTGGATCATCCTGTCTCTCCATGCGACGCGCCCCAGAAGCGAAACACCAGGATACCTTGTTTGGCTTGTGCGTTGCAGCCACTGGATATCTTTTCTTTTCCAGGTTACAATTAACTAATTCGTCCTCTTTGTCAGTGCAGTGCTAGTCTGTGCTGCGCTGGTTATAGTTTCCAGCCATTCCAGTCTTTTCTTCTATCGACGGCTACGATTATCTTCTCACCACATTCTTCCCGCGTTGTTCCCGTTCCTTCACAAGGACCCCTGGCTTCAAATATCCGTCCGTCAAACTTGGACCATCAGTCTTGTCACGAACCAGCCATCCTGACTTTACTTCTAGTCACTGTCGCGCAGTCTCGATTTTCTTGATCCAAATCTCATCTTCCGTCAGCTTCCGGGACTTTGCGCGCAAACCTCTTGACCCTTGACGCCGGTTTTCCACTATCAACAAGCTACTACCAAAATTGCGACGCCTGCAGCCAGCTAGCTATCATCAAAGCACACACCGACTTCAGCCCAGTATATCATGGGATGTTGACCCGTGACCTCACATTACCACACTTCAAGCCAGAGCTCGATAACAACTGTTGGCTCATCCGCTGAGCCGTTTAGCTTGCGCCCTTTGATTGCAGTTGGGCAATTCATGTCGCACGCTTGTCAATCTTGCCCATTTACACCCACTTCCTTGTCTGGCCCAAGGACGATCTGGGTGCAGGACGAATCCTTGTTTGATAAGAATTAACACAAAGGCAACGCCCTCCCTTCCTTGTTTAGTCGGCGCAGGATCGCATCGACTCATTCGCTCACCAATCAGTCATCATGACTCCTTCAAAGGCTACAATATCCGACTGTAGTCAAGAAAACGATGATACCCGACCTGACACCGTCCTTCTCTCCTCTCCTCTTTCGACTCCCCTCACAACAAGTCCCGAGCTGGTATCGTTTCAGTCGCTGGCCGACCAAACTACGACACCACTCAGCATGATGGACGACTCATGTTTTCTCGATTTTGACAAGTTCAATTCTACTCGACTCGAGTCGGGCGGTGTTAGTGCTGGCCTCGACAAACCCACAGTGCCGTCCAACCAATCACCGGCGCATACAGCGGGGTCGCCCGCTAGGCCTTCGGGCTCTAGCAGCCAGAACCAACATGGCGCAGATCCTCTTGGATGTACAGGGACTGTTTCTGCAGATGACGGCCACGCCGAGCAGACACGTGCCGCTGATGATGATAATGTTTCTTGTTCGATTGGTTCAGATTCAGATCTACAACAAATTTCAAATCGGAAATCATACCGCAGGCCCCAGAATATTAACAGCGACAGTAGCTCATCAAGAGATACTGCACGGCAATCGCAGCTAGAAGTCATTTCGCCGGCTGCGCTCAATACGACAGGCCTGTCTCAAAATAGCAACGCCCCATCCAACGCCGCCGAGCCCGCTCTTGGTTTCAGGGGCCCTCATTCCGATCAGCACGAGTATCGAATTGATAGTCCCAAAAATCAGCAATACGAGATTACTCCAGCGTCCATAGGGCCATTGTCGACGGAAGCGCGCCCTGCGCCAGGGATAGCCACAGCACCCGCAGAGGCAAGCAGCCACTGTAGTGTTACTCAAAGCGCCACGCAGCCCCAGGCCATGTCCAGCACGGCCTCCACTAGCAATTCTATCCCCCCTGGGCATCAAGGACACCGCAACGGCCATTCCTCACACGACGCCTACGACAACGACTCCTCTCCCTCCTACTCAACACCCCTTTCTCCTCGTCGAGTTGGCAGCATCAAGCTCGACACAAGCTTCGTCAAGCCTACCCCGAGGCCCATCGTCCGCACAGCGCCCGACTCACCATCCCTCAATATCAAACATCCAACTCCCGACATCACCTCCCAGGCTCGGTCTGGTGCATACGTCGGCAATATCGCACAACTCGAAGCGACCGCCGAGCCAGTTCCATCGACGATGCGATTCGAGATTTACACACTGAACTAAAGCGATCCGATAGCAGACGTTCCTCGATACTTGCTGCCAGTCTCAAAGCCTCAGGGTCTATCGACGATTACACTAGCAACCCCGGTTCCGCTGTCGAACAACTAAGACGACACCCCTCTATCGCTTCTTCCATAGTTTCGACAAATAACGCTGCCCGTCACGGTGGGTATTCCCCTGGCGGATACGTACTTTCTCCGAACCACTCCTTTACCGGACGTCTTAGATCAGGGTCCAAGAATTCGGCTGGTCGACCAGACTTTGATCTTGATTCAGTCTTGTCACGTCACGGCCCGGGCAAGGCATCTGTTAGAAGCGTTCGGTCTACGAAAGTCTCACTTGCCGAGATCTCTGAATCTGAACCTATTGCACTAACACAGGACGTTCTCGACATGGCCGACAAAACTTCCCCCAAGAACCCCGAGAATGAATCTCTCCTACCAGACGAACTTCGTGATGCCAACATGCCTGCTACCGATGTTTTCCAAAACATGATGGCAGACAGTGGCGTTCACGATCACAAGGACGAGCACCCCCACGCCGATGCAAATACTGGTCTTCTTGCCGATCAAGAATCTCGAGACCCTAAACGACCCGGAAGCTCACATTCAGATACGACATTCCAACAATGTCAAGATGCGTTCGGCGACTTCGATGGTGTTCACTGGGTACCCGAGCAGGATGACCCTTATGCTCTTCCCGATGACCTGGACCATCAACCTCAGCCTCGACCTCAGCAGCGACAGATGCCTCCTTCGGATATGGCTCGACCGCAGTCTTACATGGATCCCGAGTCCGGTCAGCAGATGCTCTACTACCCGGCTCGTGTACCTGCCATGCTCAATCTACCTCCCAAACTGTCCAACAAGCCTAAGGCTAGTGAAAGAAACAAGCGACGCTCCCAGGTGATGAGTGCTATGTTTGACGATAACAGAAAATCGCGGGTGCTGGATGCTCCGGAGCGGGATACCACCAGGGATTCTTGGCTACCCGATCCTCTTGCTGGTCACCGAGAATCGTTTGCTGCTTTATCGACCGATGGCTTTGGAGGTCTTGGCCAAGAACCTGAAACGGTTCGTTCAGTGCATTCTGATGGGGACAACGCCCATGTGGTACAACCTGAAGCCAATCCTAATGCGCCGGTTGATGGACTGAGGCGCCCTCAACGGTTGTCGAAGAACGACCTTGACAAACGAAAATCGAGAATGTCGAACTTGCCCCCGCAACTGAGGGCGAGCGCCTACTTCGATTTGCCCGATACAACGCAGCCAGAGATCGAGGTCAAGGACGGATCAGCCATGGCCACGCTTGAGAGCATCCTTGATGCATCGGCAAATGCCCCGGTCAGCGCCTTCACTGATCACGAACGTGCTGGCAGACTTGGCAAGGAAGTATACGGCAAGGAAAAGAAGCGAGCTTCAGTTGCTGCGTCTACTGTTCTCCAGCCAGAATCCGATAAAAAGCATGCGAGAAAACGTTCCTCTTTCATGTGGCTTGGCAAACGTCACAGCCATGTCAGCGATGATAACAATCAAAAAGCAACTCAGTCAGAGTCCGGACTGGGACCAGTCAACGCTGATACAAATGCGAACGAGAATGAAGGCTTGGCTCGCAGTGTCGATGGTCGCAGTGAGGGCCACAGTGATGATGAGCAACGTGCAGCTAAAGAGGAGGCGGAAGACGTCTCTGATGAAGATGCCTACCACGGACCCCCGACAACACTATTGGCCGAACTGCAGTTGCGTAAACAGCAACAGAAGCAACGCACTCAACGAACGTTCCCTGGTGGTATGCATGCGACACTGCTTGAGATGGACGCTGTTGCCGAGACCCAGAAGAAGACAAGAAACAACAAACGCATCAACCTGGCCTGGGAAGATGGAGAGGCGCATCCTATGGACTCAGATTCTGACGATGAAGATACACCTTTAGCTGTCATTGCGGCACGAAACCAGGGTGCAAAGAACGTCATGGATCTGCAACGGCCTATAGGCTTGATGGAACGTCGTGAGATGGAAGAGAATGAGCCTCTTAGTCACCGTCGAGCCCGTCTGCATGGCCAGGATCCCCGATCCATTGTTATCACTCACCGGCCGAGCATGAACAACCTTAGCGCCAACCATCTTCCACCAACACCTCACTCGGCACATCAATCTGTGGCGCAGCTTTCAGTGCAGAACGCATCTACTGAGCCGGACGACGAATTCGAAGGCGAGACCCTCGCAGATAGGAAACGGCGCCTTGCCGCCAAGGAGGAAGCAGAAAACCTACTGCCCAAAGCCCGACCTGTCAGCGGAGCATTTTCGGTAGAGCTGCTTAATCAGTTTGAGGACCCTGAAGAGAAGAAGAAGAAGGAAGAGTCTGAGAAGCCCAAGACGGGCGAAGAAGAAACCCTGGGCCAGCGCCGTCGTCGTTTGCAGGCTGAACGAGAGGCTCGCGAACGGGAAATGAGCTTCAACCAGTTGAACGCAAGTGCTGAGGAGCCAGAAGCACCGATACCTGGAGTCAATGGGCAAATGCATCAATTGTCGAGCGTTCTAACTGCGCATCACAGGAGAGAGACTAATCCCGCTATGGAAGAGCGTGCCCGTCTTGAACGTGAGAGAAGACTTGTGAGAGAACGTGATGCCAAAATGGCAGCCTATCGAAACCAGATGCCGCAGACTCTGGTTGGCCCGAGCAATGCTCAATCTGGTGGTTACCGTGGAGGCACCTTCAACAACGGTCTTGGCGGTCAGAACTCCCAAGCGGCCATGTCTTCTCCTGCCCTTCACACACAGGTGTTCAACCAGCCAGCTCTCAACCACCGAAAGAGCGCCGTGTTTAGTACATACGGTGCTCCGATGCAGATGCAGCAAGCTCCATATGCCGGCAATGGCATGAACGCCATGAGTCCCTACGGCGCCGGTGCTATGAGCATGTACGGAGGAGGCATGCTGCAGCCCGGCATGCAAATGCCTGGACAAGGTGGTTCGACCAACAGAATCGAGCAGTGGCGCCAGGGCGTCCTCCCCTGAGGGCGTCAACTATTTATATCCACCATGTCACAATCTTAAACGGTAGTTTGGGTCGCTTGAGAACCAAAGTAACTGCCTAATCACACATCTATTGTATTATTCATAAAGCACAGAAGAGAGGGACTCATCCAAAGCGCATGATTATCAAAATCGGTGTTGGGTGTCTCGGATAGAGGTCACAAATGGGGGTATTACATATTCAGGAACTTCGTTTTTTATTGTAAAGCATGGCACCTAGCATGGCATGGCGCTGGAAGTACTGCGAGCTGGGATGGATACAGCAAATTTTTACAAGGAATAGTCTTACTCGTTTTAATCTAGCTTTTCTGGGATTGTATTCTTGTAGTTTTAGATAAGGAGCATGAACATGACGACATGAACCAACTCCATTGAAATTCGAACCTGGGGAGTGAAGTGTCCAGCATGGGGAGGTATCAACTCGTCATATTGCCAAACAGAGATACAGAAAATATTAAAGCAACCCAAAGTCTACAAGACCAACGCCAGGATGATAACAAGCCGTTTCCCTCCCCCTTTCAACCCTCTACATGCTTTTTGAATTCCATAATCCCCTTCTTCATCTCCGCTTGCCAAAGCTACCAGCCGTCTTCTGCAATTTGGATGGTGGTGCAGCTGCGGCTTCGACATCGCTCTCCTCATCCTCGCCCATGGACTCATCCACATCATCATGGTTAACCTCGTCCTCATCGAGAGACTCCTCGGCATCGCTGTCGTCTTCCTCGCCGGCTGAAACATCCTCCTCATCGTCAGAGTCGCCAACGAAGCCATTGGTGATGGGAACATCTGCATCGTCGTCCGAGTCGTCAAAGTCGGTATCCAGACCGCGCCGTCGGCCAGGGGTACGTGCAGCGTCGTCCTCGCCTTCAACCCAGATGACGTCCTCATCCTCATCAGACTCGGAGTCTGAGTCGCCGCCGGTGTGGAGACCAGCGCCGCGGGACATCTTGCGACGGAGATCCATCTGGCCCTCAAGCATGTCGAGCTTGCCCTTGAGGGAGAGCAGACTGGATAGACCCTTTGCGCGCTCGGCAAGAACCTTTTGCAGACCGCTCAGGCTGTGGATGACCTTTGGCTGCGATGCCAGGGCGCCGCCGTGGGCGACAAGCGTCCACTGGACCCAGGTCATGAGGTTGCCAGCGCGGCCGGGACGGCGGTACAGGCGAGCGGCAAGCTTGGTGAGTAGAATGCCAGCGAGAGCGCTGTCGAGGCGCTCAATGGTGTTGCGGATGGTAGGAAGGTCGGTGGTGTGCAGACAAGACTCGAGAAGATCTGTGTCGTCGGTGCGGAGGGCCTGAGAGAGGACAGTGGTAAGGGACTGATGCGTCGGGGGCGCGATGGCGTTTTGCGCGGGCTGAGCAACAACTGCGCCGTTAAGGGCCGAGGGCACATCGATGATATCGTTCTCTGCGCGGAGAAGCTCTCCAAACGAGGGCGACGTAGCTTCTGCATCTGAATCTTCGTCATTGGACTGGCCATTGGTCTTTTGCTTGGCGGTCTTTGAGCGAGCAGTTATCACAGCCGCAGTCTCCTGGGCGGGTTGCTGCTCCTCGGGGCTCTCAGCATCGGAGAGGTCTTCGTCGCTGTCGGCATCGGACGAGATCTCAATGGTCTCGACGTTGGAGCTCTGGAGGGCTTCGGGGCCGGCGATGGAGGCCTTTGACTCGTCGATGATGGACTTATTGGGGATTCGAGCGCTGGTTCGAGAAACGGGAGCGGCCAGCTTGACCGGCGCTTTGCGTTTTGTTGACATTGTGACTTGGTTTGGATGTGAAAGGTGAAAGGTTGAAGCGGCGCAGAGATCGCGTGCAGGGATTGTCGATGGTCAATGATAGGAATCAAAGACGGACACAATTATGAAGCCGGTGGAATTCGACTGTGATCCCTGGCTTTTCGTTACTGGTCGTCTGATATGAACAAAGTGAATATCTTTGGCGTTATCCGTTGGAAAATTTGACGAAGCCGTCGCTCGTCTCAAGTGAAGGAACTTTTTTTTGGCTCTAGGCTTGGCGACTGTAGTTTACCCCCACAACAGCAGGAAATTTTGGATAACATAAGCAACGATAAGAGTCGAGTCGGGTGATCACATGGTGATAAGCAGCCACGCGGAAGCCTTCTGCACCCAGCCGTGAGCCACAGGAGATGAGTCATGTGTGGCACATTGGGAAAGGCTGCTGCCACCCACCAACAAACAGACAACCGTGGCTGTTACAGCTCGTGATTGGTCAAACACTTTCTCTGCGGCCTAACCTTGGGTTTGAAAAGGCCATTTAATAATAATGATTGGCTTCACCGGAGACTCTAAATGAAGTGGAGTCTGATTGGACAAGATGGGGAGATGTGGATCTAGGACGAGCTGTAATTGGCCATATCGAGAGCCTTAACATTGCTCGTCGGATCAATCTGCAGTCCGTGGCCTCTAGGAGATTAGGTACAAACAAAGCTGGCTTCAGTTAGAATGTTTATAGTTACCCAAAGACACGGATCTTGGGTATCACAAGCCAGAAACCCGAACGTGATTGCCCGAATTTCATTGTTTGCAACGGGAGTGCACGGTCACCTGATCCATCCCCTTCCCTCGACTTGAGATCAAGTGGGCCCGTGTCTCCCGGCTCAAGGCCCGTTCAATGATGCGTCCTAGCTTCGTTATAACGGTTGGTATCGTTAGATTGTTATAGGGCCTTGTTGCATGCTGACCTCTGCGACGCGACGCGACAGCGTGTAAGAGCGTGTAAGAGAGTTGTCGCGAAAGTTAATGCATGTGGTTGAGATATAAGAACATGGCCTACTCATCTGATTCTTGCATTTGATTATCCCCAATTCTTTTTCCTGCAAGAGGATAAAATTTTCATCTGAAATAAACACATCAAGCACATAGGCTCGTCTCTTGTTCATGGTTTGACCGGATCATCTTGTAAGACGAGAGCTCGGGAAACGCAGGCTTTCCGGGACCGTCGTGGACGGGACCTTCCCAATCTGAAAAGGCCACTTTCACCAGCCACATTCGCTGCATTTCAAGATAAGTCGTAGGTCATTTCCTGAGCTTAGCAAAATGTAAATACGCTACAGCTATAATTCATAAAAAAAATCTTGCAGAATACATACTCCGTAATCAGTCACTATTCAGGGTTCTTTGCCGATATCTTGATTCTCAATTTCGGTCCTGAAATAAACTCCCGTCCACGATGCAAGCCCAACCTCGCAGCCACATGTTCCCCAGCCACCAGCCCAGCGATCGCAATGAGCAAACCCAAGCAACCCAAACCAAGCCTACCATGGCATGGCCCGTGCACCGTCGTTTCCCCTTTGGCTACAAAACTCGGCCAACTAAATTTTTTCCTCCCCCCATCCCCTTGCCAAGTTTGCGCGCCCCGGTAGTGACAAGTCAACGGCTCAGCGGAGTTTGCCTTCTTCTCTCATAAATACCACCGCGCCTCCGACCGGGCAAAATTCACTGACGTGCACGCGCTTTTCCTTCAGAGGCTCCCTTAAATTCAACCCCCCCTACCCCCCTCTTCCGGTTCCCGGCCGCAAAGCAAGAAGAAAAAAAAACAAAGGTGGTACCTTTTCCCGCCTGCGCTGCACTGTCGGTTCTGGCCACTCACAGCAACTGAACAATCTCTCCCCCCTCTTGGCGACCACCTTGCACCTTTTACGGCAAAGCACAAAAAGCACCTTCCGCGCCCGATCACGATAAGAGCTCCTTCCAGTTCTTATTGTTCTCGAAGCCGGCGATCACCACCAAAAAAGCTACCTCCAGCTCTACCTTACCTTACGTTATTCACTTTCAATCCATAATCAATAATAAGTTTTGCGATCACGGGGTATTTCTCTACATCGCTTAAACTGTCTTCTCCTTTTGATTATTATTATTCTTCCTTCTTTTTCTTTTGAGCTTTCTTCTCTTTCTTCCCTCCCCTTCGCTGTATCGTCCGCACGCGCGCAAACTCTCCCCTCCGTGTTGTCGCGACATCAGCCGTTCGATTTCCATTGTCAGCGTCATTGCTCCGACTCGACTCCTCTTTTTTTCACCTTGACCTACCTTGCTCTTACCTTGCATCCCCGGGTTACGACTTAGGTCCTGAGTCTTGTTGCTGTCGCCTCTGCCTGCCTTTTGTCGTTCGGCCACCAGAAATCGAACAAGAAGAGCGGCGCATAAGTTCGCGACTCCCCGCCTTTTCTTGCACATTCGCAACTGCGCGACGCGCCTCCATTCCAAGGTCTCCACCCCAACCATCTACATCGCGCATCAACATCGTCACGTCGCATCTACAACTCGTCGCCTCCCGACATCAACGACTCACTCTATCACGTGCGCATCGCTCTTTCATGTCGCGACGAGTCAACTAAGCTTGCCTTAAATTGACGCGCATTTATCGCGACCAGCCATTATGGCTTCGCCAACCCCAGATGCTCCTGCTCCTGATCCCAAGTCGCGCGATTCCACAGCAGAGAAGGAGCAAAAGTCCGAAGTCAACGGGTAAGTTGCCCCCAAGTCTCAGTGGCGCGTGTTACTGCCTACTCTGTCGCGAGATTATAAATCGCGATGCATTCGCACACGCGCCAGCTCAATCTCAGCACTTGCTGACATTATGTTATCAGGCATGCGACACCTGAAAAATCCAAAGACGCGCCTGGATCTGCACCGGTAAATGGGAACGAAAAGACAGACGATCATCCAATCGAGAACGGTGTCAGTAAGGACGTCGAGATGGAAGAAGGTGGCGATGAAACCAAACCTGCCGCAGAGTCCTCGACAAAGGATGATGAGAGCGCAAAGGAAGGCCAGAAATCCGAGGGTGGTGATCAGACGAAAGAGACCGGAGACTCTAAATCCACAGAAGATCGGCCGGCTGTTACGTCGGAGGATGTCGATATGGCAGATGCTGCCCCTGCAGATGATAAATCTCAAGACGACAAGTCCGCACAAGACAAGCCCGGCGAGGATGAGGTCGACGAGGAGTCGAAAGATGTCGACATGTCGGAGAAGCCCTCTGACGCCCCTGAGAAGGTCAACGGATCAGACGACAAGGCACCGGCCTCGTCCAACGATACCGCAGCTCCTGCCTCCGACGCCGATGTACAACCTGCCAGCCTGTCACAACTGGCTATTGATACCAACGACGCCGAGTCCGCCGCACCGAAGCCTTCCACCGAGATATCCATGCAGGATGCGCCAGCTAGTGACGCTTCCGCCACCGCTAAGGTCGCTCGTGAACGTGAAGACGATGCCACAGATGAGCCTGCACCCAAGCGAGCCAAGACCGAGCCCAAATCAGAGGAACCTGCCGACATGACACCTACTGCTGCACCCAAGACTGAAACGACCTCTTCTGAGCCTGCTTCCGAGCAGGGGTCCTCGCGTTTCTCTGGTCTCGCCCGATGGAACGATTCTGATTTCAAGAGTCAGACTCTCACCCCCTTCCAACGCCGGGAGTTCCGCAAGGTGTTGGGACGGGTAAAGAAGACCAAATCCGGCGCTCCCTTCAAGGATTCTGTTCCAAAGCTTTGGCCTCAGCTCGCAGATAGCTACCTCGCGAAAATCGAGAAGCCGACTGATCTTTCCGAGATCGATCGAACCTTGCGCGATGCTAATGGTGTTTATGTCACCGTCGGTGATTTCCAGGCTGATCTGGTCCTCATGTACAACAACACACGTTCTTTCAACGGCACCTTGCACGAAGTCACCGCTGCTGCCTTCAACGCCATTCGGGGCATTTGGGAAGATGTGATTCATATTCCTCAAGAGGAAGTCGTCAAGCCTAAGCCTGCGCCTAAGCCCAAGCCTCCTCGTGAGTCGCGTATCGGCGCTCTTGGTGAATCTGCTGTTCGTAAGCCATCTGTCGGGCCTGGCACTAGCCCCGCTGCCGAAAGTGTGTCATCAAAGCCGCGGCATGCATCTCAAGAGGCTAATTCTGCGGCTGCTGAATTACGCCGTGCTTCGAATGCCACAGAGGGTGACCGTCCCAAGCGAACCGTCCGTGCGCCTAAGTCCAAGGACATCGACTATACAACCAAGCCTTCGCGGAAGAAGCTCAAGCCTGAGTTGCAGTTTTCCGAAGAGGTCCTGAGCGACTTGATGCACCCTAAGAATCAAGCCATCAATTCATGGTTCATGGATCCTGTCGATGCCGAGGGTCTCAATATTCCCCACTACTATTCCATCATCAAGAGACCCATGGATCTCGGCAAGGTGTCTCGAATGCTCAAGAGTGGCGACATCACCAGCCTCAAGGAGTTTGACAAGAACGTGCGGCTGATCTTCTCTAACTGTTACACCTTCAACGGCAGTGTTGACCAAGGGAACACTGTGTCATATGTAGCTTCTCAGTTGGAAGGATACTACAACAACCTGATGAAGGATAAAGACAACTGGT
>JAPERM010000631.1:0-15725 GCA_030411635.1 Fusarium sp. MBC 119 | reverse complement strand
GGAAGTCATAGTTATGATGCAAGAAGAAGCTTTATACAGGTTAAAAAGCTTAATATTAGGCAGTCATGTAAGCAAAGGTTATTATGCTTAAATCGTGGAAAAATCGTGTTCTTTATAGCAGTTCAAGCTGACCTCTGCGAGGGTTACAGCACCTTACGATAGAGACTGGGGTACGTAAAGGGGGTAGATTTTAAAAAGAGCCTCGTTCACGGGCAGAGAACTGGACAGGAGTCATTGTGGATGATGAATACTAGGCCTGAAGGGATGTATAACCTTCCAGACACCAACTCGTTCTTGATATCACCACTCAATACCACGGCGGACGTGTCCTCTTTGACCAATCCCAAGAGCGGGAAGTGTGGCTTTAGCAACAGAGCGACCAACCACTCTTGAACTACTGATAGTCGCTTGGTGAAAGGCCGTTGCCATGGATATGTTTGAGGTCGTACAAGGACCTCCCAGTACAATTGAAATATACTTTCAATTAAACACTCACATCGCTTGAGAACTTATTTTACGATGCTCTGCCATAATAGCCAACCCCGTGCGTGTTCCATGCCAACAGGCAATTGTTCTATTAGGGCTTCCAGCCACGTATGATTCAAGCTAAGATAAAGAGAATGGATGGATATTTGACAAGATTAGATCAATTCCTGTTTTCACTGAACCAGTGATTGGCATCTTGACTGCTCCTTATAGCCCTTTTTCTCTGCGGCATGCTAACAAATCAGTGTCTATCACATAATGTATTTACTGAACCATCAACACAGTCATATTCAGAATGCCTTCCACGGCCTACGAACTAGAGTAAGAGTAGATCAAGGACTGTCTCCCTTTTCCTTTAAACCTCGCGACCCATCGGCTCCATATTGTAATAGATCATGAATCCAACTGTTGCGTAGATAACGCCCCAGTTCAATCTGTCTTGCTTAATATCCATCAGTCATGTCTTCCAGACCAAATTCATTGCAAAAACAGATAAAACTGCCCGATTTATCACACTCACTGAATATTTTGAGTTACGTGAGTGGCATCATAAGCCATTTCTACCATTGTTCTAGTCGCCACAGCCACAGTTGTCCCTGTGACTACGCCTCCAACAACAACCGCCGCAGCGACAGCCGCCGCCCCTGGGGGGGGGGTCAGGCAAACTAGACCCAACACACTTGCTCCAGCTCCTCCAAGGCCACTGGCGATGCCTGAAGGCACAGCGAGACCGAGTGAAAGTATCTTCCTATTCTTACATTTCCAGCTTCGTTTCCATGTCTGCTGTCGTTCTCTCCCCCGCATTTGGGAAGGAATTCGACCGACGTGATGAAAGCAGGTATCAGCTGCATCGGAAACATCGATCCAAACATATGGTTGTGATGAGTGCCCCAAATCTCCTTCAAAAATGATAGGAAAGAGAGTAGGATTAAATGTAAAATCGTCACGTATTATTTACATGTGTGCTGAAGGTATAAGAGTATGTATCTTTATCCCAGGACCCACGAGATCTCTTGTGTTGGATAGATACTGCACGATCAACTGGAGACTATTAGCACCCTAACCCTAACCCTATATGCCAGCAATATTCGAGGTTTTGCTTGAGCTTCAGGTATGTGAGATAGGCCATATTTAAGGTGACCTTATAGTAAATATAGAAATATTAAGTCTTTGAGTGATATTAAAAATAGATATAAAAGAGATAAAAGATCTTCAGTATTATTAATACCATATAAGATAAGCTGCGAGAGCATTTTTAAATTATAAGAAGATCTCTAGGGCATAAGGAAAATAAGTTTTAAGATCTTAAATCTAAAATATATACCTACCTATAAATTAAGCATTAAAGCTTAAGCAGGCTAGTAGCACCTACGTAGCAATTAATAGTTATGGGAAGGGTCGTATTTAGTAACTTAACAACTAATACCTAGATTTCAGCGGGGCTTAAGCCTAGCTAGGGAATAATAGTTAATCATGACTACTTATATCTTAAAGTTCATAGAAGAAGTAAAATCTAAGCTCGTTTTATTATAATATCATATTTAGTTAGGTCAGATAAGCAAGTTCCCCGTTCATATCCGCTAATAACCCATATCAGTGGGGAAAGCAATAAGGGTTATTACATATTAGAACGAGACTATTAAATAACGCAGACTGCCTTTTCCAAGTTGAGATATTCTTATAAATACTCTAGGACCGCTAGATATAATTATAGGGGATCAAGCCCAGAGAAAGCTCACTATCGTTATAATACCGATAAAACGTTGGTATAATACCTTCTTTCCGTTCTCTAATATAAATTATATTTTTAAGCGATGTCTTGCTCCTGAAAATACTAAGCATAGCATTAATATAGTGCCGTGACTGGGAATAATGCTCCTGTTCCACTATCGACCCCAATATCATCCTCGAGCTGCAGTTCAAGCAAAATGAGTATAAGCAGCCCTTCTGGGTTAGTGTAAAGAAAGTGTTGGGCGCATGACACTTGCCGTTATTTCTCTTAGGCTCTTAGGGATTAGAGGGTTATAGCTGTGCATCAAATGACGCGTGAGGCCATCAGGGTAAGCTACCACTTGCATCGAGATTCCTCGACTCCTGCAGCTGGATAGGAGAAACGTGTGAGAACTTATCATGACTGGAATCTCATCTTGACTAAGATCAAAACAGTTCTCATACAAAAGTTTACCTCCAGAGCTTTTACAGCTGTGGTAGGCCAGCAACAAATGATTTTGGTCTACACCCCAGTGCCTGATCGTGCGCTTCATCTTCTCTTCCCAATGTATTGACTACCACATGCAGGGATGTCCGTCTTAGCATGTGGCTGGGTAGGGCAATCTGTTTCTCTTGTGCGTGTACATAGTGCCGGGGCTTGTATCCGGATGTCACCCTGTGCTTATCACGCTGTGTCGAATGGATCTGGTACAATCAGGGCGATTTGGTCCAATGTTGATTGAATCATTGTCCTTCTCGGCGTAGTCACCGAACATAGCGCTGGATATTCTCATACGCCCGCCCTGGGGTGAGTCCTGAACCAACGCAATTTCATTGCTTTCAAAAGGTAGGTAATCCCGACTATCTATCTCCTGACCCAACGGCATATAAACCATAACTTGTAGCTTGACAACATGTGGGGCTAGATGATCAATATTCGGAGCAGATCTCCATATGTGCTGATTGAAGACAATAATCCCGATTCGCCAGACTGACACTTGACGCCAGTTGCTAGTTACCACCCCCCCAACGGTTGGCAGTATCTTGTTAACACCATGCAAATAATCAGATCAAGTATGATCAAGTTTATCGCGCTAATGCTTTGGTCACCTACTTCGTGAAATTTTGATCGTACGACCTCAGCTTGAACTATTTCTCGACAACACCAGAGAGGTTGACCTTACAGTATCGGTCAAACCGTTCTCAACAGGCAATTGACGCTAGTGGTTAACTCAGCACATTGCAGTTGGGTGGCTGGAATTTATTGTTTCTTACCATTGTAGGCAGCTTGCGGAGGAGGCCTCCATGGCCGCTTGGCGTTCGGCGCCCACCGAAAGCTCCCTTCGGCGTTGCCGAATCGTGGCTGACTTACCGCCCCCAGATCGAGATTTGTATCGAGGGGGAGGCTTACGCAGTCTTATTGAAATGAGACATCGAGGCAATCTTCCCCGCTACAAGCATTATGAACACTGTGCTAGTATTCAGCTCCAGCCGTAATCGCCAGGAGATTTCTGCATATGTATAGCGGCATGTAAAGTAAAACTGAGGACTGGACGATCTAGGGTCGTTGGCCGGTGACTTGTTGAGTTCGATGATGCTCACGTGATCAGTCTCAAGAGAGTGGGTGTGATCCGTTCCTTGTCATATCTCCTTGGTCCTACAAGGCCAAGCCAAGCTTTGTGCGCGAGAAGGCTCCAAGGCATGACCCTAGACCCTGCTACACCCTTAGCTACCATGTTAATCCCGGCCCAAGACACAGGCCATGGGTCTCTCGTGACGTTCAACCGGTCAATAGAATTGGCGCCATCACGATTGGCACTCTGCGAGTCTGGAAGCACTTGTTCTGCATTAGGATGGATATGGTACTCCTCCCCTCACCCTGAGGAAGATGAGGTGACGCTGTGTTACCAAAGCTTTGACGCTTTCACAAAACCGATCAATGCAAATCGCAAACTAATGAGCTGTATTTGGTTGTGGAGTCAATAATAACAAATATATCTACACGGTTCTACCCAAGACTCGTCCAGGAATCTGACCGTGTGTTTTCTGGTGTAAGGGAAGTCTTCAAATATGTCACTGAGGTATATAAAAACGTGTGTGTGGTCGGTGTCCAATCGGATATTCGGAAATGCCGAATGAGCAGTAGGGGAGAGAACTTGAAAGCGCGTTGGCCGGTAATAGAGAACGCCTCGATGGATGCGAAGCTGACTGCTGTGTCTGCTAAGAAGATTTGCTCCCACTCCTGGTTCTGCCGAGACTTGACGAGACGGCCGAGCGACAGGGTGCGGAAAGCCTGGAGGAGGTAAGTAAATGTAAACGCTTTTGCCTTGGAATCAGTTCCAGTATGTTCAAGTCATTCGTCGGTGGGTTAAGGTCCCGGTAGCCGTCCAGTAACTCTGGTAATAAGCCCATGCCGTGGAGGTTGTGAAACGGAACTTGTATTGCATCATATGTGTCGTAAACTTGTCGAAGGAGTTGCCATGCCTCTTCATGCCTCTGGTGTGTTTCATAACCTAACACCATACGCTCTGCCCACGGAGCAATTGCAGGATCGCTTAGTTTGGTAGATCGCTTTTTACGGATGGCGTTGAATGTATCCTGAGTAAGTTGCCAGGCTTTTTCATGCTGATCGCGCGCTTCGTAGTCGAGCACCACGCGTTCTAGCCACCAAGTAATTGCTGGAGCGTAGGGACTAAAGGAACATTGTGCGCGTAGGACGACCATGGCAGTGACAGCGCGATGGGTTGTTTGGGAGGCGATGTTCAGGCAGTATTATCTTATTAGCTGAATATGAAATTGTCAGTTTGGTTCTACTGAAGCCCAAAACCTCATTCCCTAGGTGTACTGACGATAGAATGCGAACGCGAGACCCAATTTGTTGCAAGGGGGCGGGTTTGGAGGGGGCCTGGACCAATTTGGTAAAATTTGGTAAAATTTGGCAGGCCACTATCCCTATTGTTTTCGTGATGAGATGATGGACCGTGAAATAGTTGAAAGATAATTCGTCAGTGAAGCTTTTCTTGTGTGTTTTCGGTGGTTTCATCGCTCTTCTTTTCTTTGTTTCATTTTCCTTTTCTGTTACATCGAGAAAGTTGGGGATGCGGTTTTCTTTGTCAACGCAAAGGTTTCCGTATTTTCCCTCGCTGGGGGTGAGCATGCGTAAGACCTGTTAGGCAAGTCCAATTCCGGGGAAGAATTTACTAAACATATAGATGAATCCAGATCTTGATATATTAATAAGATGATGCCACGTCTGCGAGCAAGTTGGGCTGAAAAGTGTAATTTTTTATCATTATCTACGTCCTGCGAGCGATGACACTCATCACGCGGGACATTCGGTGCAGGGTTGCCGTTGCGGAAATATATTCAATTTGCTGAGTTTCGCACTAGGTAATTCGGCTTCATTTTAGGAGACAGAATAGGTAAAAGTATGATATGTTCAACCATCACCTGTTGATCAGCGCGGATCCGTACCATTCATCCTGGCGGGCTCTGGCTGTGTCGCCAAAATGACTGATCAATCCTGACAGAACAGTACCATGGAATGATAGCACTTCGCCATATGAACTTTTGAAGAGTGAATTTATCTTCTCTCTCTTATTCTCCCCCTTGAAACTTCAAAGTCAAGGGCCTGGAATCTGAACGGGGAAACATGTGGCTACATATCGGTCGTTGATTTTAGAATTTACCCTCCTCAGGCCCTACCACTTGGCATCTAGAAGTGACGAGGCTAGACTAATCCGATGGACTGGATCGCTTGGGGTACTGCCTCGAAAAGCCTAATTCAGTTAATCCCCTTCAACAAAATCAGTGATGCGAGGTCAGTTGCTCTTCCTTATCACGATTCGCATGGAACCGGAGATAATCATCCGGCCCTCTCCTGGCGTCGCCGTCGCTGCGACCGGCAATGAAGCAGCATGGAACATGAACTCAGGTGCCCGACTTGTCAATGACTAGCATGCAGCTAAAGAGCCACGCGATTGATGATCCTTGATATGAGAAGCCTCGTACGTTCGTTTGAGACAGTCGTCTAAGCAGTGATGGGTCAGGATGCAAATGGCGTGACTTGGCCTTTAGCATTTGTTTAGAACAGCCGCTCGTGGTCTAATTTCTGCTCTGGTTTCTGACATCATTGTCCTCATTGTCACTTTCTTTCATGTGATCAAGAGTCTCGTGTTGAATGTGAAGCATGACGGGCACTTCTGTCCCGCGTACTTGCTTAATAGCAAGGATTACCATTTAATTCTGCCGTCATCAAGCTAACTTTGTCGGCAATTGTTTCGATCTCTTTTTGGTACTCTGTGGCAACGCCCTGACCGCCACAGTTATTCAATAGTCTGTGTAGTCAGGATTCAACAGTTGGTTCTGCGGCAAAGACATGTCATGTTGAATAGCAGACCCACATTACTTGTCCATCACGTTTCATGGTCACGCCTGCTGTGGCTAAAGCGCCTGGAGAGCATAATCAGCCCAAAAATATGGCGTATCAATGTGGGGTATTGCCGTCTTGGTGGTGACAGGACATCCGCACTTCGGAACCCTTCCCGTTGGGACCCTTGCGCTCACGTCACGTGGACACCACATTCCCCACCAATTTTCCGGCGACTTATTCCACACTTCTCTGTCTATCATAAGCCACTGCTATGTACTCCAGACTCACAATAGGACTCACGAATAAGACATATTCATTAACACTTTTATAGAGCTAGCCTTACTGGCTGTCAATAATACTGCTTTACCTTAGCAAGGATCGCCTGTATTGTTAACTATCCAGAGACAAGACACTTCGCACCTCTTAGCATCACAGCTTATATTACCTGCCTATTTAGACCTAGTACAGACCAGTTGATCCCTTAGGACTCGAAGCCATCACACTTCCGGCTCAAGCATCCTAGCGCTGATCAAGTATGGTGTAGCAGAGTACAGTACTGTAAATGGTCCAGTCTCGGTCCGAATGTGTAGAAAGTTTTCTGATTGGTCTCTAGTCGGTCCGACCAGATGCCCAAATGGCTCTCCCAGCCTCCAAGCGGCTGGATGGAGTGTGACCAGTGTCCTGGTCGAGGTAACGCCAAACGCCTGGAATCGCTTGGTCCTAACCAGTGTACAAACCTCAATACTCGGTCCAAATGAGCCCTGGGCCTCTCAGCTGTCTCCTCACAAGGAGAATCTAGGGCGATTTTGGCTTAGGTTCCAGAAAATCAATGTATCCGACAGCCTCGTTTGTGAGGCAATATTTCTTCAAACAGTGCCCGGGCCAAACAGCGTCATTTGTTCAGCTCAGGCGGTTTGACCACAGCCTCCCTCCTGAGCCCAAAAAAGTGAGCGCCTCCTACGTCGAGAATGTTCACAGCGGTGCGTTCTGAGCGAAGGGTACATTAACAGGTGAAGATTACGCCTGAATAGTCAGAATCTTTGTAATGAACCTTCAATAGGATGCTACTGGTTACCTTCCAAATTTGGCATCTGTCGGCGGGTGAATTATGCTGTGGTGACGGCAGTGACGACTTTAGTCCGCCGAACTCAATCTCGAGAACGCGTCTGCTTTTGGGTAGGCCCCTATAAACCAAAGACGGAAATTCCACATTCGACGAACAAATAAGTTACGCGAATGATTGAAAACAGGCCATCATGACAAGTGGGGGGGCAGGGGAGGCGCACTTAGGCGCGTGTTCCTAAACTGAGTCTAGTTCACTCCCCTGGAACCAGCGCCTCATAATCCCAAAACAAGGGCTGCCGGGCTGCCCCTAATGCTCGCCACCCCGTTCGAAGATCATTGGAAAATCCTTGCGGGGCGTGGGGGTTTGGGTCTGTCCTCCCAAACAACATGCCTGGCAAATGCTTTTAGGGCATCGATTGATGGCAAGTCCGAGACTTCTATCAAAGTGGCCACTTTCAATGAAATCCTGTTTGGACCCGATTTTGGGACCATACTATGCTTATTGACCGGCGGGTGTGGTCAATGAGTTTGACAGACGTCAAGGTCAACGCTCAAACTGTGACAAGGACGTGGATGCAACCTTCACGTTATGCAAGACAAGCCCGGTGGTAATGCCAGTGAAACGGTCCCAGAACAGGGAAGGTTTGCGTGGAAAAGGGGACATGGAACCACCAGTTGACCGATCTTTGCCAGATAGTCTCTCCTGCACGTGTCTCCCTTTGGCGACGCCTTGATTCTGAGAGCGCCAGCTTCAACCCGCCTTTCACACTGCCGTATAGTCTATTGACGGCTTGGCCGGCCATGCGTCCCAACTGCCGTTCCCCGTGCTCACTAATGTCGTCCTAGCGTCGCGGATCATATCAGCGACCTAATACCACCAAAGTGGAGTGATGAAGCAGAGCAGAACAAATGAGGTAATGCAGCAACTCGGGTTTCGTCGACTGGGTGACCTATCATGGTATTGTTCTAACAGCTGAGTAGTTATCTAGGCAGAATATCAGACCTGGGTTGGATCCACTGCAAAACTGCACGGAACACCAATTTTAGACCACTTGTAATTCGTCCCTCAAGGAGGACGCCACTACTAAGACGATAAATACTGACTTTTGGCTCCTGGCCGCTCGTCCGGAGACGTAGTATGTGCGAGGTAGGGCAGGGTGGAATTTGACATCCCTGGTCCCCTCTCATCTCCGTATGGAGAAGCCAGGTCGATCACCGGACAGGCACTTTCCAAACCTTATTCGAGAAATCCTGACAGGCGGCCAATATTAATGTCAAAAGGGACGCGATGAAACCGGAATTGGGGCGGCTGTCATCCCCAGACGCTTTCTCATTGACTTGGACCAACCGTCGGACGAGCCCTACGGTAAGCCATCGGAAGCATGCAGGACTTCCACGCGCAAGCCACAGAGACGAAAGAAGGAAAGTACAAGGGCTGAGCGTGGGAACGACGCTAAGACTCGAAAGATGGAAAATACAATCCTGGGGTCGATGTAGTAACTGGCTGGAGGTAGATATTTTGCCCTATGCCCAGTCGGGTGCTTGAACACTTCGGCGTCAGAGACCTCCTCACTTTCCCCAGTTACAGACTCCCGCTTATAGCAAGATTTTCCAGCAATTTCTTCATACCAAGCACCATTTTGGTCACACAATAAGCTTCCATCTGTCAATGTCTGTCTGTTTTGTTTTCCTGCCTTCTCAGACCGACGCTACGACTTCTTGCTGGTCACTGGATTTTCTTCGCCCGAGGATAACGCAAGTACATGCTGTAGCTACTTCTTTTATGTCTAGCTTATACATGCATCAACACAAACCACATTTCGTCTCTCGACACAACACCTTACTACATCTTTCTTCAACAATGGAAGAACAAAAGCGTTCTTTACCATCCATTTCTAATCTCTTAGGTTTAATCAATCTAGACTTGCCCCCAAGCGAGTCCTCATCTACTTCATGGCAGCACCGCCCTGAATTTGGAGGTGAATACTTTTACCAGATGATTGATAGACTAGTTCACTTACAAATGCATAGTTTCTCCTCTCTTACACGGCCGAGCTGGATCAGAACTGGTCAAGTCACCCACACCGCCTACGAGTCCTTGTACATCATTTGGAGACTACAGTCCCGAATCTAGAACATCCTTAAACGCCAAGGAATCAGCTCGGGCTTCGAGAGAATATTGTTACGAGCTCACGTCACAGTTGGAAGCTGATGTTCAAGGTCAGGCACCAAGTGCTGCTACTCCTCGAGCAATGACTGCAGCCTCAGCTCCTTACCCTACGACCTGTGCCAACCAACAGCCAGTCGACGCTTCTCACCTAGCGTTGCAGGAGCCTTGTACGATTCAGCTTCTACAAGTGAACTCCCCTTACCAACATTCTCTTCCACGAGCATTTTCTCCTCTAGTGTGGATGCCATTCCATGCTTCGTCATGGCCGGACGCGTGGCACCATCATCACTACCTCAACCCAATTGATGCGATACCATCCTCAAGGAGTCAAATTCAATACATCTGCCCAATCTGCAACAAAGTGTTTGGCCGACCCAGCGGCCTCAGGATTCACAGCCACTCCCATAGTGGAGAAAGGCCTTTCAAGTGTTCCAGGTGTGGCAAGGCTTTCAGCGTACGCAGTAACATGAGGCGTCATGAGAAAGGCTGCCACACCTTCAAGTTTATTGGATGAGTTATGGAAGGCTGAAGGACATGCCGTCCAAGTATCAACGGTCGGACGGAAAGACAAGGCCATGGACACCCGAGGCACTTACACGTTCGATATGGGCCGGGGGATCTCCTTGTCGTCTACAATATTTCAAGAGGACTTTAGCTGGAGTCAAATGATTGCTTTAATTAGCTTAATATCAAGGTCAACTACGAAAGATCAGGAGGAAGGAGAAATATGTATTAAGTCATGTCAATGTCTATCATTATCTCTTGCTGGCTCTCTGACGCCTACGCCATTAAATTTATTTTCTCCTACCGCCTTGATTCTGGCTTCAAAATAGAATAAGGCCCCATTACTCAACACACGTCCTTGCAGAAACCAATAGTAGCCTAGAGGTTCAGGACAGGAATGTTACCGATGGACTGAGGGAAAAAGCCCGACCCTGGTGTAGTGAAGGTGCCTTCACACTTTTTGGAAGTATCCATGAGCATAATTCCCCGTACCTAGACATAGAGTGTATAAATACATAGGTGGTCGTATTCGCCAGACCACCAACTTGACGAATGTCAAACCCATCACCGTATACCAGAGTTGCACGATAAATAGCCTGGGCCTGTTCAACTGGGCTGCAAAACTCGAAGCCTTGCTCACCAGACACCTCCGGGCGGAAACAAAAGAACTCCGGTCCGTCAGTAGACATCATCTTGGACCGCAAAAAATTCAAATCAGTCACTGTTGACTTTGTTGCAAATTCGATTGTTTCTACGCTCTTGGGACTTTGGACCTGGATAAGGAACTGGCGTTCGAGACAGCGTCCACTCTGATGTGAAACGCCTCACTGCCGTGATCAAATTGATAGAAAGCGGAAGTGACACAAGAAACTGATGTGGAGATGCATTCGTCTCTACCAACCCTCATGACGATTCCTTCACCAATAATGGTGCCGTTCTTGCGATAAAATATAACATTTTTGGCTTAGGTCAAGACATGTAAATTGCCAAAATACTAAGGTTTGATCAACCTTTCCGTTTAAAGATGTGTCTGGCATAATTATTGGTACCATAACGAAAAGCTTAACAAAGCTTTACAAACATGCTGATTACATGCATCAGCTGAGTCTCAATGAACTGCAGGACTGATTCTTACTGCAAAAACCGTTTCCGAGAGGGTCATAGGTAATTATGATTACTCTTGTCCTATAGAGGATAAATACGCTTCAAACTGTAATTATTCTCAGTATCAGGGGTTTCAAAACATAGTGCTCGAGCACGGAGTAGTGCAATGCTTACGATGAGACGAATATGGACTCTCAGAAACAAGCAGTTCCGCAGTGGCCACAATAGCGGCCCGGAATAACCCACACCTCTTCGCCAGCAATTGCGCAGGTGGGACATCGCACACCTGGTATTCTGCTACCGATAGCGTGAAGGAACGTGAGTGATTTTGATGACATACTGTGAAGACAAACCGTCTAAAATAGGTACAGATGAGAGTTGGACGCTTGATAAGAGACGATAGATAACCACGATTTTAGTCGAAATAGGAACTGAGTGAATGAAAACGTGACAAGATCAACCAGACCTTGGAATCGATAAACCGGGTATCCTTCGCGTCATACGGAGATGGGTGGCTACTATTTATGATATGAATACCTAATACGTCTAAATGGCAAATCTGGGTTTTAATATGTATTGTTGATACCATTCTGCTCAACTTCTTTAAAGTCTTGTTCTGAGACACAAGATCTGTCAAATTCCAAAAGGTTTCCTAGAACACATCCATGCAGCGGGTTCAGGGCTGAACATTTGCACCAGCTGTGTTTGTGACATGTCGTTACCTCACAGACCTCGGCATCGCCGTGTCAACGAGAACTCCCGGAACCTTAATTGGAACTAGATGATTGCCTTACATGCTACTGGAGGCCTCACTCCACTTTGAATGCACAATAATGATTACACTCATAAGCAGAGAATGATCCATCCTGTATTTTGGAGCTGATTCAATCAACTTGCATCCACAATGTCTCAGCTAGCGATGGCACTTCGAGCTCCGTCTGTGGGGGTCTGAAACGAGTGGAACGCAAGCTAGACGGGCTAGTCACAACGCGTGTTCAGCTGGCAGCGTTTACAAATTTTCAAATTGACTAGGCCATTACATGATGCATTTTCGGGGTCACTCAGTAGTCCCATCACAGTCAGATCATCATTTTACTGATGCCATCAAATGTAAGCTCGTCGCCATGGCTTTTAAGGAATGAAATTGATCCCATACTTTTTGGGGAGTGATAATCCACATATGTGGGATGACGTATGCGATGAAAAAAGAATCGTTGCAAATTTGCGCAGGCCCCCGACTTGCTGTTCGTTTGGCCCAATGTCTTATCTCTACATTCAGCAGCAGTGGCAATGCTACACTTTCTAGTGGAGGGTGGGCGAGAGAACAGGGGTTGCTTCTACCCTTTCTATATCCGACAGGCAAGACTGGTTTTTCATTGTTACCTCTCGCCAATCGAGATGCTCCCCGCATGTCCATAGTGAACGATGATCGCGCCACATCCCATGTAGAGCGTGTAGGGCATAGGGCGACGCCATGTTGTACTTTCCATGCTGGCTGATTCACCGATGTGACATCATCCGGCCGTTTTATGGGACTACGCGTTGATCATGCGTTAGTGGCTTCTTCCCAGCGCCCGGGCTTCCCGAAAAACATTATTTATACTAGTCTACTTAAGGTGAGAGAAGAACAAGAATTCAAGCAGAAGCAAATCGGACCCGCATATACGTGCCCAACGCCCTGGGCTTTCTTGGACAGAGAATGAACGAAAAGAATCAGGGAACACACAATTGACCCTAAATGGTAGGCTTCATGTTAAAGATGGTGCTCTTTGTTTCCAGTCTTGGTAATTTAAAAATTTTTTTTTTTGAACTTTTGAGGCAATTAGATAACTTTAGATATCTGCAGCTTGAATCCTAATCTTCGACTCCCTGCTCAGTCTTCAGTCTTCAGTCTTCAGTCTTCAGTCTTCAGTCTTCAGTCAAGATCTTTGAAGGTTTTTCAGTACTAGATATCGCATCGCTTGAGGAACGCGAGGTCAAAGGATATATCGACAAGACCTTCGTGATCTACCGCTGAATCTTGATCTCAAAGTGTGTTGAGATTCCTAGGCGCGTAAAGTTTAGTAAACAGTAAACCGTAGGCCCTGGTATTTGAACTTGCAAAAAGGAGTTTGAAGTTACTCAACCTTACGTCAAGAGGATAGCTGTACAGTAACAGGTTTGGTGTATGTATGGTACCTGATGATGATTTTGACGTGCTTGAGGTACAAAGTCGAGCTACTATCGAACACATAGTCTCCTGGTGATGGTGGGTGTATGTTCTAAACTATCGTCCTTTAGCCACTTCGCGATCGTGTTCTCGGCACAACCATCGAGACAGACACACCATCATAAAGCATACCTTGCGCATAAGCTCCAATTCGACAAAATTACCTCATCTTTGTTCCTGGGGGTAAGACTATGGATGTGACGGTTTGAACATTTACCCTAACAGCTTATTGGTCTCCGATCACACCCCCCGCCTCATTTTCCACAAAAGGAAACATACCTAGCTTCATCGTGCTACTGGAAGTATCTCGAATTCATAAGCACCTGGTCTTGACCTGCTTTCGCCACGAGAGCTTGTTCCCGGATGTCGTCCCGCTGTCAAATACATACACAACTAATAATCCACGGTGAATGTCGGCCATCGAACAACTCTGTGACTCAAATTTCTGATTCTTATCGCATGTATGATCATGATTGACGCTTCCTTTTGATATTTTCTTCTTTCATTCCAAGGTGAGACCTTTCTGCCTTATTTTGGCTATTCTGACGATTGAAACTTCTTTTTTTAACACGGCCGAAGCCAGTGTACTTGTGAAATTCGACAAGGGATGTGTAGCTTCACCAGGAATTTCTATATTTATGCCACTTGTTCAGATCCAGGAGCTCATTTCTGGAAGATCCATGTCGAAGGAAAACAAGAAGGTTCGTGCTCAGGTGCACCGCATGAAAGGTTTATTGTAACAGATGGCGAGTGCCCCATTTGTAAAGGCTGAATGAATGCGTGAATCCACAACGTTTGGGCGGTGAAAGAATTAGAGCTACCATCGGGAGGCCTGGCTTGGTTCCACGACAAATCTCGAGCATACGACGGATAGGCACCTGTACTAAAAGTGATTAAGGAGTCGATCAGGGTCGTATTGAGCCCTTCCAGCGAGGCTGAGACTTATGGGAAACCCATTCACCGTGGGTTAGACCGAGGCCGAAGATATTGGGAGTGTGCAAGAAGAGCCATGAAGTGCTGGCCATGAGGAAAATAGGACCGAGATAAAGTGCCAAATCCCAGCATAGCTGAGTCAGTCCCCATTTATTGTATAGCAAGAGTATTGATGACTTGGCCGCGATCAGTTGCCTAAAATGCTGGATGAAATCAGACACGGGATGGAAACCATAGTCTCCATATTTGATACAATTACTCCAATACGACACACCAGCAATGCGACGTAAGCAGATTAGCGACTCAGTGCGCAGCTGATCTTGCTATTTTAGATTGACCTGCTCCCTGCAAGGATGAATGTTCAGTGAAGTGGGTCTACGGTTTTTCAGCCGCTTCGGTCGCACCGAAAGCAAGGAGTTGTTGGTTGAGTGTTCAGCAATTTGGTGCCAGTCCGGCCTAACGCAAAAATGAGACAACACTCGCCCAACGGTGTAACTTGAGCACAATCCTTGAGAAGCTGTGTGGGGTATGTCACGGCAGCATCCCCTGCGGTAGGAAATCTAGCTAGGCTGCAGCAGGCAAGCAACTTATCTACACCACCCACAATCGTCCCTATGTCAATTTTCCCCGTCGGTAAGGCTCCAGCCTTATGTAACTATTCGTTAACGATGCCCCTGAAAAATGTCTAGTGAAAATGGGCTTGATAATCTATTGACTGTTAGCCAAATCCTGATGTTTGTCAAGGACCTAACCTAACGTAGCGAACTTACTATTCGATTATTATCCTAATTTAGGAACGCTTCTTTTCAACCATCAGTCAACACGCTAATTGGATTCCAGTAAGGGATTGTCTCAAAGTAATAAGGTTATGGTCTTTTACATGACTCCAAGGTCTAGGCAGTCTGAGGTTAGGGTTAAAGGTAGGTGAGGGTTAGAAAATAGGTTAAAAGGTAGGTAGAAAGTAGGGGTAAGGTAGTGGGGATACAGTAAGGAATAACGGAACTATGTTTTATAATTTTATATATAATCCTGCTACAATCCTATATAGAGGGGTAAGGGGCTATCTAGGTAGGTGAGGTCTATTAAGGCCTTTTAAAGAATAAAGGGGGGGTAGATAGATAAGTAAGCCAGTAGGGTTATAAGGAATGAGAGATCTTTTCTTAGTGGCTTTA
>JAPERM010000630.1:0-20938 GCA_030411635.1 Fusarium sp. MBC 119 | reverse complement strand
TTATATAAGGATATCTAGGTATACCGGACCCGGTGCACATAGGGGTCGCCCAAGAAGTTCCGCCGCTTATATAAGCGGCCTAGATTCGCAACTTTTTCCCATCGACCAACTTTGTACTGTAAAGCACGAGAGCCTTGCCGGTAAGTGGGAGGCTCTACTTCCGCGTAGTCCGTGCCATTTCCCAGAATACATTAGGGTTCACAAAGCTTGGGGCAACTTAATGCAGTGACGCGGCGCAATGCCATTTCAATGGTTGAATGACACTGCTACAAACCCGTTTTGCTGCTCACTCATCGGCCACTAATCCATCATTTTGCCCCGGGCTACCCCAATGGAGCAACAAAACTTTACCAGAACGTTACATTAGGTCCTATTCCTTAATTGACGAATGTCTCGGCAACTTTCCTTCCAAACGCTAACCAATTTGGTCGCCCCTCAGTGTGCCGGACTCAACACGAGCCCCTTCGTCTCTCAAGGCATGGAGACTATTGTCGTCGGAAAGATCACTTGCGGCAAGTCCTGCAGATTCCTACCGTGCGTCTACGAGATTCTTTATGGCACGCTACAAACGTCACCGGTAATTTCTTATCTCATGCATTAAATTCCCCGCAAGAAGGATGAGGGTCATGAGTTGTCATCTCAATTTTCCTAGGTGCATTTCGCCGAGGATCAGCCAACTCATCGCTCATTACGCTGCTGAAATGTTTCGTAGGTCTCCAGATTATCCTCTTACGAAGACTGAAGTTTATGCTCTTTGTTTCCACGTTTTAACTTAAACTAAAAGTACTCTTAAAGTGAATTTAGGTGTCAAAGTACTTGAAATTGTTAGCACACATAAACTTTTTAGGTAAACCATGTAAAATTTAGATTATTTGTGAATATCTTAGCAGATATGTTGTATCTGTTCTAAGAGTATCTATATTATCCTCATCCGCTAATGATTTAGATTAACCCACAGTCATGAGGTAAACAGCCGCGATGTCGCAATCCTCATACGATTCCCAACCAGGCACAGAAGAACCGTTAGCAGTGAGAAGCACCACATCAGCATTCCAAACATCCCAAAGCGCTCTGTTGCACCCCTCTTATCGACCCAATCTGACACGAAAAAGGTCCACGCGAACGAAATGATGGCCTGCAAACAGTGACCAACACTAGGCAATCGGATGCCCGGTGTGAGTAAGAGTCAATAATCTAGCATTACCTGGTTTAGCGAAGTTCCTGTCTGGCAATCACAATCTCATCAATCAGGCATACATAAATAGTTAAAACCGATGGAAGGAAGCTGCATCAGGCCGAATGAAATCATCGCATAGCCCGCTTCGAGCCCGATCCATCGGCGTCCACCTGGGTGATCAGCGCAAAAGCCAAACACGAAGAATCCGCACGTTGCAAGAAGCAAAGCTGGAAACGCCGCAGGCAGCCGAACCTCGGGTTCCACCAGCTCATGGTTTCTTCGAGTTCGTCTTTTGACAAGTGCATCTGAAGTGAAGTAAGTGTATAGAGCCCCCAGTAGCGTTCCGATAATACCACCAATGTTGATGAGTCCGGCGTTGGCTCCCCAATTGTACGGCGGTGCAGCAACGAGTTGTACCCCTACGATGGAAATAGTAACGATGCCGCCGACCAGACCCCCATAATGAAGCATTACCACCCAAGTCCCTGGAAGTGCCAACGTGATCCAGGGATCAATGGCATACCGGAGGAGAGATCCGCGTGGTCTAGAAATTCCCAGTGACCGCACGAAAGTGAACGATGTGTAATCGCTTCTCTCGATGTGACTGACGCTGCTTGGATCATCCTTTTGATGGGAAGAGTCATCCTGCACGAAGGCGCTTTCTGTCTGGACCCTCTCGTACATGGTCTCTGGGATTACAAGCAACACTCCAAGGAAGCAAGCTCCTGAGATGGCGGTACTGATCCAGAAGATGTAGGCCCAACCAAGGTGAAAACCGATATAACCGCCAGTAACACCGCCTATCACGGAACCACCACATAGAGTCACTGTGTAAATAGCCTTGAAATTAATGTTAGTGTCAAATAGCTTGCCTGAAATTTAGCAAATGTGTACCTACCATGGCGCGGCCCCGCTCGTCTACGAAGTATATGTCGCCGACAAGAGTAGGTGCCACTGTATCGGCCACGGCAGCACCAATGCCTTGAAAAGCACGCGTGGCAAGCAACGAGCTGTAGGACGTTGCTACGCCACACCAAACGCTAGCCAGTGTAGTCAGGAGAGTACCAACCAAGAGGACAGGCCGACGGCCGGCCCAGTTAGAATGCGGAACCCACCATATGTTGGCAGCACCCAGAAACAGAACATTGACCTAGCATAGCATATCCTCAGCATGTGATTAACTAATGGCCGGGCAAGCAAGTATTGCACCAAGTGTGGGAAACCCCATGCGAGGACTCTTACAGCGACAAGGTAGGTGAGCGAGGACGTCGACCTAGGATCATTTAGATAGACAGATAACCAGAGTTAAAATGCAGGCGCCAGAGTCGAAGAAGTAAAGTTCGAAGTGAACGCGAAAAGAGATACAACTAGAAGTATCCAAACCTTGCGCGTGACTGACCAGGTTAAAGGATCAGCAGGATCCGTGGACGGTCGAGGAAACTTGATCCTGCCGCCTTCTGCATCGACCGCATATGGAGGGGCCGTAACATTGTCTTCTTCATGAGAGTCAACCAAAGAACTTGAGCATTTAGTACCGATGGGACGGTTGTTACCGATGAGTCTAACTGTCCCAGGAGGCTGGGTATCTTTGACAGCCTCTTTTGACAGTGAGAAAGCGTATCTCCAACCTGACATTGTGATGTTCTAAGGTAAACTCTTGTTAATCCGACAAATAAAGTGTTGTTGCTGTTATCAGCATGTTTAAAGAGTTTGATGACGGGTCGGGCGATCCATATCCATGGGTTACCCTGTTTATGTACACTTTGCGACACACTACATTAACAGGTGGTTCAAGAGCAACGCGCCCATAGGGTTGTGGACAGCCCAACATGCCTTCATCCGCTTACCCGAATCAATATGTAACTCCCTGTACCTCCGAACTGTTCCACAAGCGTACATAGTAGACAAAAACGACCCCCTCCAACCCCCCATTCCCCCACATCATCGGAATTGGCCCTCCACATCCCGTTGTGAACCTTTCGGCATTGATGGAGTATTGCCATTCCCCCACATACACCTATGGTAAGTTGAACATGGGGGTTAAACGGTAGATTGATTCACCAATTGCAAATGCCATTCTTCCAAGACAATTAGTACGCCATCAAACTTCAAGCGAACAGTAGCGTGACGAGACCCAAGAGGCCCCGCTGCATGGGGGTTATGTCGGCTCCACCAAGCAAACTGGCATGGGTCCAAGCTTGCTTGGTGACATCGGTACGTGACTCTCCCTGCACATGGAGCCGGCTGAGCATTGATTGATGTATGTAATAAGACACTTGAATCACTCTAAGTAAAGCAAATTCCCCTTGCGTTTTCATGATTTTTGCTTTGTCCTATTTCAATGATTAAAACAATTACGCTACGGTACCTCATCTTGACTGCCAGTCAAGAATATTATTACAACCTCCACTAGAGCCAGTAGGAACATGTCTCAGCAAATCACCTTTGAAGGTAAGCATCTCAGTTGACAATGAACAGTATCATGACTCGCTCACAATTAATAAATATAGAATTCCAGGGAGTCGAAGCCGCCCTCTATGAGTGGGCCGATAGCTATGATACAAAGGATTGGAAAAGGCTGCGAAACGCCATTGCTCCAGAGTTACGGGTCAGTTGCCTAAACCAGACTTAGAGTCAATGACGTGAATATTGACCGAGACGCTCATAGATTGACTATCGCTCCTTTCTGAACAAGTTATGGGAGAAATTGCCGGCTGAGCAGTTTATCAGCATGATTTCAGATCCAGCAATGCTAGGCAACCCGGGTCTCAAGACGCAGCATTTTATTGGTGCCAGTCGCTACCAGCGTATTTCGGACACAGAAATCATTGGTCATCATCAGTTGCGAGTTCCTCACCAAATCTATAAAGACGCCAGTCTCTCCGAGGTCTTGGTTAAGGGCCATGCCCATAGCTATAATCAACATTGGTATAAGAAAGTTGACGGGGAATGGAAGTTCGCAGGGCTAGCCCCAGAATTACGGTGGTCTGAGTATGATTTCGATGGAATTGTTGCTGAAGGTCGTAAATATGCTGAAGCAACCTAGACTTTATTTATGCAGATATTTGAGCAGTCAATTCATCACTCCCTGTTTCCTAAAAACATATACAGTTGACCAGCAGTTACCGGGCGAGACTGACGATGGACTCAGCCAAGACGACAGGGGCCGAACAACACAAGAGATTCCACCATGGCACTCGCGCTTTGCCATGGAGCAAAATCACTACAGCAAGAATCAGGCTGGCGGGCGAGCAATCTATTGTGATGCTACTAACAGTCGCCCCGATCTTCGGCTTTGGGACTTGATGAACCTGGCTGATATGGGTGGCAATCTTGAGAATAAAAAAAAATTCGTTATTATCCCGTGGTGGTGAGAAGTTAAGATGATAGTTAAGAGGCTCAGAACCGGAGCTGCAATACGATAATATCATGGCTGCTCGCGATGTGTCTGCCCTCCACTGCCCCGAAGCTTAGCAAGAGAAAATGGTGAGAATTGCGAGAATGTGATAGCTTCTCATCGTAGCAAAAATTTGCCTCTCGCAGGGAAAATCTCTCTCTTTGTAACGGGAAAATACAGCGCGATTTCAAACGGTGACTTCTAAGAATATGAATAGCTTAGATTCGTGCTTCTCAATGTCTCTCAGTGTATAGTGGGGCACATGCTTGTCTGGGACATAAGCTTATCATCTACCTTAGGCTCCCGTTCTCATTTAGCCAATTAGCTGCTTAGTTGCTCCTAAATGACCGCAAAAACTATTTTCCTGTTACAGACTCAAATATTTGGACAAGTTTCCAATGTTGTCCCTTTTTTATGCGCATACGTCATCATAAGCAGCCAACGTACGAGAGACAGAAATATCATGCCTGGTGCCAGAGCCTCAGCGATCAGGAAAGGATGCATCACTTGCAAGTAAGCACCAATCGGATCACCTTATCTCACTCTCCAATAGACAAGGCATCATCTCGAGCGGAGAAGCACCACTAACAATATATAGAAATCGTAAAGTCAAGTGTGACGAAGGAAAGCCGGCATGTAATCGGTGTATGAGAACTGGGCGGCATTGTGACGGTTATACAACGGCTATCAACCATTCGACAGGTTCACCCCGCCTACTGCTGCCTCGTCATATCTCTCCTATTATCACAACAACTATGGAGGCGAGAGCCTTGCAGTTCTTTTTCCATATCGTAGGACCGTCTTTATCGGGCGGTATCGATTCCTCATTCTGGTCTCGCGTCGTTATGCGGTCGAGTACTTCTGAGCGCGCTGCTAAACACGCTGTGGTCGCAATCAGCAGTCTCTACGAGCTCGCAGAAGGTCGTATTGAGGCTAATGCGATGGGCCTGAGAGACTATAGTACTGTTTTCCAACATTATAACGCTGCTATACGAGAGCTCAGGAACGCGGATGCATCCCGAGATCTACCAACTATTCTACTTGTGTGCGCCCTCTTCGTTTGCATCGAGGTCCTATGTGGCAATAGGGAGCGGGCCCTTCAACATTGCAGACACGGTCTTAAACTACTGACAAGTGGTGTCGGCCAGTCATCAACGATTCGGGACGATATCGTCCCGACTTTTCGACAACTTAGTACTCTGTTGTTCTTTTTCGGCAGTGATACAGACGCACTCCCCAGCACGAGCAGCCTGGACGAGTCTTGCTCGTTTTGCTTTTCAACATTACACGATGCACACATCGCGCTGGACATGTTATTTCTGCGTATTGCAAAGCTCATACATCAAGCGTCTCCATACCGCTCGAGCTTTTTTAACAGCTCTCCTACCCCAACGCACCTAGTAAATGAACAAGCCTCAATCCATAAAGACTTGGATATCTGGCTTTTAGCACTTTTAAACATCCAAGACGGCATTCTAGAGCAGACAAATCAGTCCACTCAGCATAATTCTCTATCCGAGATAAAGCTCAAGTCCGTATTACTCCGATGTTTCCTCCTGACGCATCACGAATGTTGTCGAATCTGGGTCAGCATGGCTTTTGATTCTAGCGAAAGTGGTTACGATAGAATGTATCCTAACTTCAGACGAGCCCTTCATTATTTGCTTGAGACAGAACAATGGGCATTATCTTCGTGCTTAGGCATGCAATCATCCACAGCCTTCACCATGGAGGACGGCTTCGGAGCCTCACTTTTCTTTCTGTTGGCAGCTTGTCGTCATTTGTCGACGAGATTGGAATATTTGAGACTACTGCCACTCTTTATGTCTAAGAGAGAAAAATTCTGGGAGCGGCATACACTTATCAAATCCGGCATAATAGTGATCGAAATCGAACACAACATCAAACTGGATGCGTCTGGCCTACCGCCTGAAGACATATCGACTCGAGACTGGCCACCGGAACATATGAGGATACTAAATATGTGGACAAACTCACTAGAACGATCTGCAAACTTACATTTTGAAAAAACCGGCACATCTACTCGACAAGCGTCAATTTTTAGAAGAAACCGAGAAGGGGATGTCTATCTGTATTCACGAATTACTCTCCCTGAGAATGAGTAAAAGAAGCTGTTGTTTCAAAGACAGAAGATCAAGAATCGACCCCCATTTCCTCATCTTTACGAGAAACCCGTCCAAGGGGAGCAACAGCCTGTAATACCTCAAATAGAACCCTAACTCAGGCTACCAGCAAAAAGTATCATCCTAGTCACAAGACCTCAACAAATAGTACATGTGGGGTTCAATTTGGAAAATACTGGTGATTCTCGAGTACAGAAGCTTGAGTCGAGCCGACTAGTTGCCTTAACAAAAAAATCGATTTTGTTAGCTTCCTGAACTACGAGACCATTAATACATATTAGCTGGCACGGTAGTTTGTTTAGAACTCGTCTCTGATCTCGTTCATTCGGGGTCTCAGCATCTAAGCCTTTTTTTTAGATGGGAATAGCAAACCCATCTATGATTTTTGGTCTTTCACGATGCTTCGCGCTTCAATCGTTCGTGACAGAATAATTCGGACATCAGTTTCCATATCCTACAATACTCAGGAAACAACTAATGAAGACTCAAGCATCGAAGGTCATAGACCCGGCTGCCTCATTGATTCATATAGCTTCTCGTGCTTCGCAACCGTGGTGAATTTACAAACCCACAGGCAAGAACATCTCCTGTGAACTTCCAACTTCAATCACCATGTTCAATTCTTTGTTGAACCAAATTCCTTCATTCCCTCCGGACACAAATCTGGCCGACATGCGCGTCCACGTAAGACCTACTTTTGGCTCGTGGTACGCTATTATATCGGTCTCGGAAGCGTACACCACAGCTTGGCAGTCGCCGTAGATGGTCGAGCGACACGAACCCACATCAATCTTAATATTCCCTTCATTGTTACCAAGACTGGACCAAGCTGAGATGGCAGATAGACAGTCGAGCCTGTTTGGACCCTGGTTCTGCAGAAGCCTCCATCAGTACTGTGCTCGTAACTTCTATGAGAGGTTCCTACCTCGATGAAGGCCAAGGGTAAGTGACCTGCCTTGAGGCCAGTCAAAAGATTCGACCTATCCTTGTCTAATGTGTCCCAAAACAATGCATGAGAGAGTGGAAACTGAGAGCTGCTAAGCGAGGATCGAGAGAATGGTTAAATGAATCTATGGCTGCATTCTCACTGAGCGAGAAAAATCAGAACCACGGCAGTTCGCGTAGACCATTGACTTAATCGCGGTCTGGCGGGTACCTCTGACACCTGCTATAGTTTCGACTCCCATAATCTTGCATACATGCTATAAACGTAAGCTAAGTAGCGAAACAGATTGGGGTGGTATGACTCAACTGAATGACTAAAGGTCGAGTAAGAGATACATAGATAGTGGGGAGAAATTGACGATCAGCAAGAGGGGCAGGGCGCCGCTTCAGCTGAAGATACGAACCAGTGAGGTATCAGTAGCATCTTTCTATTCTTATATCACTATCCCTCATTGGCAAACGGATTGTGGACTGAGATAGAGCTGATTGATACACAAAGCTCAGTTCAACTTCAGGCCGACGTCTCTGAAACGTCTGGCTGTCAAGCGTTGCACGATCTTCTGGCCCGGACCAGTTAAATCGAGGCGGGTCTATGTCATCTACCTTACCGTGAGATGACGTTGCTGATTGCGTCTATTACCGTAAAGTTCACCGGTAGCCGGTCGAATCATACTGAGTCAGCCTAGGCTGTGCACTTAGAATCGTGTGCTCTACTCCAAGGAATGATAAGTGAGGAGCTCTGCTTGAAAATGATCTTATTTTTGAGTCAAGTGATCATCCATGACATATCTTGACCTATGATAAAAGTACCGTGAGATGGTTGCATAGTAGGTTCGGGAAATTAAAGCAGCCGGGGTCTCAAGGAGATGCCGAGGGGCTTAGCGCTGTAAAGATATGTGGGCCCTCCCATTCATTGGCTCATGATGCGAGCCTAGCCAACTTTAACAGCATAGGGCTGAGGTACCTGGCTTATCCCTACCCGGTTACTCCACCTCTCTAAATTAGTACTGGGAAGGAAGAAAGATTTCTCTCTACTTATCTAAAATATCTTTACAGCTGCATTCATTTATGTGCTTATCCAAAGTACCTCTTTGGTTATATCTATACAGTTCTGGGGATGGATACTTTACTCCTACTCGAAAAATGGGCTAGACGTAATATGGCTTTCACAGTATGCCTATGCTGTCGTGTAGCGCCTACTCATAGGGGGTCGTTGCATGACTGGCGCACATATTCAAAGATGTGACTGTTTCTAGACTAGGGCTTACGTTCGGGTCTTTTTCGCAGCTTGATGTCTATCGAGGACAAAGTTGGGCTTATGGGACAGGCTCTGCACCCGAAGTTATGGCCAATAGCAAAAAGCCACCGAGGCAAGCGTCATCTTCGACCCTACACTTGACACATGTAACGGATGGACATGTGGGCGGCCGCTTATGCGGACGCTAAGATCCACAAGAGATTATATGTCCTTCTGGGCCTACCAGTCCCCGTAACCCAGAATCGCTGTTGTTTAATAGATAAAGCCAGGCCCAGCATCACCTCTCCTGTTCTACTCGCTTTAGTTTTGCGCTCTTAAA
The DNA here is from genome assembly GCA_030411635.1 of Fusarium sp. MBC 119. NCBI lineage: Eukaryota > Fungi > Ascomycota > Sordariomycetes > Hypocreales > Nectriaceae > Fusarium > Fusarium sp. MBC 119. The sequence continues at coordinate 11,698 of JAPERM010000630.1, read as the reverse complement.
TTGACGCAAAGATGGTCGGTGTCCCAGGTAAGTACAAAGGCTGTGAGACATGTCGGCAGAGAAGAATAAAGGCTAGTAGTCTGACCACATCCGTGAAGCTTTTGATTGATCATCATATTGACGGATGACTAGTGCAGCAATGAGAGGCCCTATTGTCAGAAGTGCATCGCAAATGGCCGGAAGTGCGAAGGCTACGAAAGAGCGCGTGTCTTTATCATCGGTACACCGGACTCCAAAGGCAGAGTGGCATCGCATCCAAAGAAACAGCCATCATCAAAGAGACGAAGAACCATTCCGGGAGTTGGGGATCCTGCTTCCAACAAACCCATTCTCTCGGCTTTGATTTTGGCAAGGAATAATGACGCCGAACATACTTTGCCCACACCACACCATGGCGTTCATTTTCCGTCTCTTGCTGAAACAATTAAAATCGACCTGCCGCACCCTCTACTAGACAATCCCATCTTGAATGATTCTTTTATGGCAAATATGTGGTTTCCCCCATATGTACCCGTCGATATCAATCACTTCTGGGAAAACGAGCCATCTTGCCTCAACGAACAAAATTCACTATATCCAACGATCGTTGATGTGCAGGGAAGTTCTACAACAAGCTATCCTGTCATTCCTTTTGATAATTGCTGGCCACTGCCGTAATTCTGAAGGGAGCTGACACTGGGAATACCTATGCCGGGTGTTGATTGGATCGGCCGGAAAAGTAGTCTTGAACTACGTAATCCTACACAGCCTTTCAATCATGACTTTGCCTGGATGTTTAAAAAGAAGATTCACAAGCTGAACAACAGATTCCTCCTTCTGTTGTGTCAGACATTCAAGCTAGCTACAGCCATAAGCATGATCTCTGTGCATGGAAGTTGTGGAAATGATGCGATTAGCTAGAGCGTCAATGGCTCCGACGCTAGCCGACACGATGGACTGAGGGCGAGACTGGCAAGGTGAGACGGTGCGGAAGCTGGATAAAATAGCGAGATGGGCTCTTGAGGTATTTAACCTTTTGGCATCTCGGGGCAGGATTTTGAGGGGGAAGCCGGTGGTTCACTGGAGCCTTCGTGGCCGATTTAATGTGCTACCTGCATGGATATGGTGTCTGATAGAACACGAATTGCGTTGCTGTGATTGCTGTTTTACACAAAGCGGCATTTACGTGGCCATTTGTACGACTTTCTAGGGAAGTTGAGATATTTTGCAAATCAGTGATTTATTCTTTGGGGCAATCTTGAAGCTGCCCTTGTTCTGGTGCTGGCCTGGTCAGTCAGAATCTTCGCCAACACAGCATATTAAGGAGGTTCCATATCACGGACTAGAATAAACCGATATAAGTTGGAAAATCCGACGATCCCTCGTCGCTTCAAGAATTAGATTAGGGGTCTAATAGTCCCACAATTGGAGTCTATAGTCCTCGGTGAATTATCTAGTGATATAGACCGCAGGAAAACTCGTTACTTAACTAGAATAACGAAGAATAACAATGATTCTCTCACCTAGTATTCCTACCTAATACAAATAAGAAGATACCTAAAATACGACCGGTCATTAATCTATGTAATTTTGAGTGTTCCAGCCAGTCCAGCCGAAACTACTAGCAGGATAAAACTGGGCATCACACAGGGTTCATGCCTTCGGACTAAGCTAAAGTTGGCTAGGCTCGCTTGAGCGGCCAATCATCAATGGGTCCCGCTTCCTTATTCGTGATCTGGCGTGGCTGGCGGGGTCAAGGGACTTTGCTTGGCGCTCAATCGAAGGCGGACTTGATAGGCCGGGTAGGCGCGGACTGTTATTTGTTGTCCATGACATACATGCAGGACTACGATAAATGTCACTTGACCTTTTGCGTACAGCATTGACTCTGAAAGCCTTGGGCTGGCAAAGTAACTCTGTATTTCTCTCCAAGGCAAACAAGTCATGGAAGAGCGTCTACGAAGCGAATATATACTATTAATGGAACTAAGACATCCTAGAAAAGGTAAGAAAACCCAAGAGCATTTACTTAGAGGAAATAGTATTTCTTAGAATTGTTCTCCATCTCTCTACTTCGTTTACTGGCTCAAACTTCTTGAACGTTAAGTTCAATAGGTGTAAGCCCAGAAGGGCTACCAGTGTAAATCGAGAGGTAGGCATCACTATCCGCGCCATCCCGCACGAAGAACTGGTCAAGTCCCGTCTCTGACGACGTAACACAATCATAGTGATCGACGGCAAAGGTACACACAGTTGCAGGAGCCGTGCAAGAGAGCTGACCATTCACAATCTGGCAGGTAAGATAACCGTATTCCTGGTTGATACCGGCCTGGCCCTCGCTCTCTCTGCAGGTGGCAACTTCAGACGCCCCACGGTTCTGGTTGGTAAACAGGTAGTATGCGCATGCATATCTACCGGAATCTGTGTCCAAAAGTCGACCAGTGCTGGGCTCGAGGGTGAAGGTTCGGACATTGTATCGTCCTGACATAGGGTTTGGAGACGGGTTGAACACCAGGGAGCCGTAAGACAGGCTTTGGATGTCATCCCCATCTACAAGGCCGCCATCAGCGGTGATGGAAAAGGTTGGGTTTGCGGCAGCGGCTGTAGTGGTGCTTTCAGCTGTAGTGGTGCTTTCAGCGGTAGTGGTGGTGGTTGCAGAGATCTCAGTGATGTCGACCTTAGTAGTGGTTTCAGAGACAGTGATGCTTCCAGAGGCAGTGCTTTCAAAAGTAGTAGTGCTGTCGAGCTTGGCGGTGCTTTCGGCTGTTGACGTTGTAGTATGAATCTCTCCAGTAGTAGTTGTCTCAGACGAGTCCGATGTCGCAGTGGTGGTTTCAATAGCGATAGTGGTAGTGTCGCTCGCCTCCGAAAGTGTTTGAGATGAAACATCAGTAGAAGTACCCAAAATCGTGGATGTGGACTCTGCTGCAGGAGCAGTGGTTGTCGTCAATCCATCTGAAGTTGTGGGGATTTCTGGTTAGCAAGTGTAAATGAAGATTGCTCACTATACTTACCTGATGATCTGGGCTTGCAAGGGCCTGCAAGCGCAGAGTTGGCGAATAGGCCAAAGGCCAGAAGAATGTTGGTATGCATTTTGAAATAATTTCAAGGGATATAAATGAGTGACTAGGGCAAGTGAGAAAAGAGCGAAAACAAGAACAAAGAAGTTGGACAACAGAAAGTAAAAAAGAAGCGGAGTGAGTCTTTAATTATATCAACACATTTCATCTCAGCAGATTCCAGCTCATTAACTTAAGCCAATAGTCTCATACAGCCAGTCTGTCACTGAAGCCTTGCTAAAGTCTACGCCAGAACGTGATTGGCTAGTGTTTGTCAATAGCTCAACGAACACCAGCCAAAAAGTATAACCGACCAATGGCGAGATCATACTTAGTTTTGCTAGTTTTTAATAGTAGCACGCCACTGGTGGTTCTCCTATTATTATTATCTTTCAGTATTAAACAAGGGGTCTGGTCTGTCTGCAGATAATGACTGTCACAAACATAGTGAATCATGTTAAGAATCACGATAGCAGTGAAGCATTCTAGACGCTGTTAGAGGAGTCGTGCCAACTCCAATTGTATTATCGTGAGCTGAGACGCCTGGGCCAGTGCTATAGTCGGCCTCGCCTCCTTGTTACAGCCCGATCTTTTGCCTAGAGGCTTTACACTTCGATGCAACCCTTACAACGGAGCAGGCTTAATTGGTTCAGTGGAATGTATCATTTCAAACCCATATAGGTGTTCTCTCACCGACTTCTGTATTGTTACGAGTTTTGAAGCTAAAGTCAACTATAGTGATGCATGTTATGAAAGGAAAATCTCTACTAATAGCCGCTTCTAGGTCACATACGCCAACAGATACCACGAATAACATCTGTTCATATACATATAATGCAATGTCTTCATGTCTCTTCACTAGCACTATTTCCACACTGTAGGGGGTTTTACCTATGGGCGTTACGAATAACAAAAGCGCAGTGCCCCAGCGAACACATGAGGTAGGCCATACGATGTAAAGTCTACAGATCACGTAAGAGGTCACCGTCGATGTTGGTAAAATCATCGAAGCCATGGAGGATCAGGCAAGAATTTACACTACACAGAACGGTTACTGAAGTTTGGAGAAACATAATGTAAGCTTATGAAGGGGCGAACCAGAAGTCAACATGTAAAATACATGCGAGTCACCAGGAAATCGCTGCAATGCTATCATCCAGCGAGAGTGTTCAGTATAGGGCATGCACAAGAATGGAGAACATCAGCATTAAGATGAATATGTGTGAATGATTGTGTCTCACGTTGTCCAGCCTACCCTATATTCTACCCTATATTAAGTCTCTGCTAACTCTTCTAGACCTTCATTTTCGGGGCGGAGCAATATAAGAATACGAATAATACCAACACAGCCACGCCCCGAGGAGCCACCACCTAACGGTACAGAGGAGCCAGTTCGTAGGTCATATGACCTAAAAACATCCAGCCAGCCCGATAGGTAGATAAGCCAGAATGATCTCTTTACACCCTCTGTGTGTCCATCAATGGGTGGCGACTGATGCGCAAATGGGTTCAATTAATTCTATCAATCTGCTTCCCTTGACGAGTGTGTTCTTGTGGTGGGCTGGGACGTTATGGTGGTTAAGTTGGGTTTTAGATTGTGGCGTCAGGAGAAACAAGTAGACTTGGCCAAAGGTACCTCCATTTGTTCGTAATCAGGGGGCTATATCGACAGACTGGCTGAGCTAAATTAGGCAAGCAACATAAGGTTTGCTACAGTAGCATACAACACTCTGCCAGATAAGGGAAGGAAAGGATGTTTTTGAGATAGATCAGAAAAACCAGGAAAATAGACATAGAACAGGAAATGAAATGATCGGAAGTGGCCCAAAGGGATAGATTGAAGATTGGTCCAAACGCTGTCTAATCGATCATAAAGGCGAATTTGATCCCCTCTAAGATGTTTGGAGTCGGCTTTAATCATTACCTAAAGTTGGCCACGTGACTGCCTCATCCGTTAAATCCTCGCGGTTCCCTGCTGCTTGAAGTTCCCGTCACACCATGGGCCAAAAACCACCGGCGGGCGTCAAGAATATCACATATTCTCCAGAAGTATACTGAAGTGATTCAGACTCAGATTACAAATCAACATCAAGTCTAAATTGAAGAACTAACCCCCGTCCACTGCCATAGCGTGCTATATCCAGGACTATATCCAGTGTTACCTATCGCCCACGTGAAGACATCGGTGACTAAGTACATGTCTGCAATACCTCACCATTTGCGAGTCGGCGCGGTGCTAGTCGAAAGCAAAGGGGCTCTGGAAGCGCCGATACAAGGGCCGAGATAGCAAAGGGATATCTAAAATTAGGGCAAAAGCTTTTGAAGCCATGTTTTGATGAAATGTTGAAATTATCACTAGTATTGCCATTTTCACGGCTTATGCGTCTGACTCGTTTTCGCGCTATAATTGAACGTAGCGCTGGTCAGCTGAAAATATGATCGATCACATGACTCTGTGAGTAGTAGCATTGAGTAATTTAACACGAGCTGTGACTTGAATTGTAGCCTTTGATACCTTGAGGCGTTACCTTGTTATCTATAAACTTGGCGGGCGTGCCTTTGACATCAGCTATTGTCCTAGGTTCATTTATTTTATACATGGCTAACTTGGCGAGGAAATGTGATGCTCCCCCGTGGTATCTAGATAATATAAAACTCAGGCCGAGGTTCAAGCATGATCAAAAGGCCGAGAAACATGTATCCCATTTCACTAGACAAATAGAGCTGACGGCTCGCCATGCGGCGATTGGTGATCAATCCCCGTGTATGTGGCGTCTATACGGGAGCTACCCTGAAGTAGGTCATATTGCTCCAATACACTACGAAGCTGTAGCTTGCAGATGCCTATAAGGTGTCCTCCGTTGGACATTCTCATGTGATCACAGTAACATTTTGGCTTCTCTTCGAGAATAGATGTCTTCACATACATGTAGCATACATCGCTGACTCTGTATCAGAATTCTGTCTAGCAGCCAATTCCTTCCCGACCAGCCTCGTTTCAGGCCTTTCGACCCCTACACTCACAATTGCCTTTGGCCATTGGTGAATCTCCCCCCTACGGCTCGGCGGTGGCCCCACTGTTGTTGCCGGCCAGCTAATCTCAAAGCGGTAGCCCTGCTCTTGGGCATCATTGAAAGCATCTGATTGGCTCAAACATCAAGGTATCATCCGCAGCTCCGCATTGGGCAGTGTTCGGAGCTTCTTATTGGTTTGAATGGTAAACACTCAGCCACCGCCCAGTTTACACCACCTCCTGACACAGGAGGTGAATACACTAAAAGGAAATTGAGAGGCTTTGGGGTACTTACCCCCCGCCCCTGTCACTCTTCAGCTTATGTACCGATTCTTTGACGCGTCGTGAGTGGGCTTGGCCCACTGTTAGTGGCTTGTGCAGCAATTATCTGACGCGTGAGATACATAGCCTAATAAACCCCAGTCGCTTCAAGTCCTCCTCACCCTAGAGTCGTGAGACTGGGGCTTTCGATTGCCAAGAGCACTTACACAAGATTTTCTGATCAGGCAGGCGATACTAAAATATTCCGCTCTAAATAGCAGCTATGATAACTGTATGGGTGACAGGTGGATTGATCGCATTCCATGATAATGTCCGTGGAAAGAATCCGACAAGCAGAAATACTAAGCTCTGAAATATTTAATTGCTATGAGAAGCGCTATCACCTGTTGGGGCTATATGGCTTGTGTTTTTGTCGTCTTGATATTTGGTCGACGGATCTATAATAGTCCGGTTTCACCAAGATGACTAAGTTACATACGTAGTGCTCGGGATTAGAGCATTGAATAAACATCGTGAACATAGCAACGGTTGGAATGAGATCAATGGTGTAAGCGAATGGCACGGTGCAAACAGTTCACACAACCTGACAGCTGCTAACAATAAATGTTGTGTGAAATGTGGAAAGTTGGCGGTGTCCAAGCTAACTACCGACATGCTTCAGTGATGATTCACCAGAGCCGATAAGGAGGGTACCCAAAGGAGTTGGTGAGAGGTGCGGTAGAGGAACCCGATCATCTGAGATATGGCTCTCTATAGATTTTTCCAATCGGTCTTATAGATCCAATCACGCATTCTGATTGGACACAAGATCGTACGGATACGTTCTGTGCTTATCTCACGATGCCTGATCGGATTCACGTTCCGAACCTTGCTGGCAATGGGATTGGAATCCGTTCTCCACGCGGTGCTCCAAGGCAGTCCGGAGGGCCAGGCCTAACGCCCTATTGAGACCCCCATTTACCCCTCGAGGGGGCCTGAAGAGGGGTAGTTTGCGCGGGGGCAGGGACATTCTCCAGAGAGCTCGGCTTCGAAGCCGACGGCCAGGGCGTGAATAGAAGGGGCATGGAACGTTCTCTAAATAGTTTGATGCAAATCATTACCCGATTAGGCAAAGAGGTACATCCTCAAGGCTTGGGAAACCGAATCTCAGTCAATTCACATGACCGTTTTTTTGGGGAGAGCAGCTAAACATGTTTGAGGATAGCTGCCACCGAGTGAGCCCTAAAGCCGACGGCTCCCGAATTGAGAAGGAAGAATACGTACATAAACTTGTTCGACGGTAGCTTCAAAACATGTTTTCTCTATCATCAACTCCATCTTCACACTTCTTCGTAGCAAACACGCTTTCTTGGTTTCTTATTACAACTTGCAGCCACAATTCACTAATACCACATCACAACAACCGCTACAATGGCCACCGTCACCGTCACCAAAACTCCCCCGCAGATCAGCCACTTGGTCTCTACCCTACAGACCACCCGGCCGGAGGGTTTTCTTCCCCAGGATTTCCTCGAGAAGGCCCGCAATGTCCAGAAGGAGCACTTCGACGCCTCCAAACATGTCGAGTACCAGGCCCCCAAGCACATCTTCACCATGAAGGACATTGGCCTCGAGGGCCAGGGTGTCTCCCCCAACGCTGTCACCGAGCCCTTCAAGCTCTTCTCCCAGCACGCCATTGCTCAGATGCGCGCCGAGATCTTCAGCGAGGACGTCCTCGAGAACTGCCAGTACTCATCCCCTTTCGTCAAGCGCACTGTCCGCGGCATGGGCCCCAAGCGTGCTCCTTTCATATACGAGGCTTGGCGCTCCAAGGAGGTCCTCGACAGGATCTCCGAGGTTGCCGGAATCGACCTGGTCCCTGTTATGGACACTGAGATCTCCGCTGTCAACATTGTTGTCAACAGCAACAACAACACTGCTGCCCCTGCTGTCAACGGCGAGAAACAGGTCGAGGACGAGGTCTCCGCCTTCGCCTGGCACTACGACTCCTACCCCTTCGTCTGCGTCACCATGCTCTCCGACTGCACCGATATGGTCGGCGGAGAGACAGCTCTCAAGACCGGCACTGGCGAGATCATGAAGGTCCGCGGCCCCGCTATGGGCACTGCCGTTGTCATGCAGGGCCGTTACATCAACCACCAGGCTCTCAAGGCCCTCGGTGGCGCTGAGCGCATCAGCATGATTACATCTTTCCGCCCTAAGTCCTGTTCTCTCCCCGACGAGAGTGTCCTCACCGGTGTCCGTGGTATAAGCAACCTGAATGAGCTCTACTCCGACTTCACCCAGTACCGTCTAGAGATGCTCGAGGACCGATTCCGTGAGCAGGCCCGCAACCAGCGCCAGCGTGTTATCGAGGGAAGGCCCTTCGACACCAGGGACATCAAGGAGTTCCTGAGGCAGCAGAAAGAGTATATCGAGACGACTCTGAACGAGCTCGTCGAGTAAAGGAACAAAATCAAATAAAACAAAAAAGTGGAAATGGGACTTTAGATACTAGATTTTCCGAAGTTTAGTTAGCGAGCGTATGAATCATCATCAATATTCACGAGAAATTCTGGTAGTTATGTAATGCGTAGATATTATATTTAGTAAGACAACATTTACGAAAGGTTTAGTCTCGGACCAAAACATATGCCCTTTCTTCCTCGCATTCAAGGTGTGTAAGTTCTATTGTCTTAGTAATTAACAAGCGTTGCTGTACCTGCTCTTGAGGCGTCTAATGAGACAACGGGGGTCAATAAGGCGAAGCACCTCTCTCCAGAAAGTGGTCGGCATCTCCTCCTCCATCTCCACGTACACCTCGATCGCATGAAGGTTGACGAAGGCACCGTGGTTCTTCCAGTAGCGGAATCCGTAGACATCGTGCTGGGGGTTTCCGCCGTCCATGGTGATGAAGGTGAAGAAGAACAGGATGAAGATCGGGACGACCTTTCCGCCGGACAGCCAGAACTCGACCTCACCATAGGTACCAACAGCGAACAGGCAGATGAGACTGTAGCGGAGTCAGTTAGTTAGGCTCACGCGCTACCTCGCATAGAAAGGGGGAGAGATTTGTACATGAAGAGGGCAGTGCAGACGAGACAGACAGCGAGTACCGGAATGTGATCTCTCCAGTGTGACTGTAGCAGATTGACAGCGGACATCTCGAAGGGGGCCGTGAGCGCCATGTAGATGAAGAAGTTCCAGCCAGCCCTGAAGCCAAGAGTGTCATCACACCATTTGCCAGCGAGCGATACGGGTCGAATAGCCCTCAGAGATTACGATGCGGAGTAAAAGTTCATTCTCGAGAATATACTGTGCGTCCCAAGCAAAGGTTAGATCATGCCATTCCCCTTTGTACTAGTAATTCCCTTTCTCGCGAATATAAGCCCCTGTGTTTATCGAAGGGGACATAGATTATCTGAGCTAACCAAGCTTGTTATCTCCACGATGTATTTTATAAAAGCAGACTTGAAATACTTACGAGAGAAAAAAATAGGATAAACCACCAAAAAAAAACATACAACACCGGGGATTCGCTGGTCGTCACCGACCCAACTACTAATCCAGCGCTTCGCAGCTTGACTATGGGAGAGCGGACGGGATCCCGTATTTTCTGCGAGCTATGGTCGTATGTACTTGAAGACGTAGCAATTGTTTCATATAAGCAAAGAAAATCTAGCCTGAATCTCACTAGACTTGGAAGAAGCTTCAGACTTACACGGGACGCGGGCTTCGCACAGACTATCTACGCCACGACGTCAGACGCGATGGACTCACTCCTCACGACTGCAGCAAACTTTGCTATTTTGCTTCCAGCTGCCTTCGGGCGTCCGTTCTATCGCCAATATTAGCCTCTAGATCGAGTTTTGGACGTCTGCGCTGACAGATACCTCGCTCTGGTCAACATCCACGGTACAACAGCTATCAGTCACAGACTACACATTTCAGGTTGCTTGGGGAAATTCTCTTCCTCCCTTTAACGGGCTCGCGGCAATGTTTGCGTCAACTGACTGATCACGACCTTTATCAGTACAGTTGCCGAGTCAGGCATGGATTCCGGCGTAGATGTTACACCAAGTCCTCAGACCGCAATACCACTCAGGCAGTACTTGATACCTGGAACTAACAAGAATACTATAGCCGCTTACGCTTAGAAATGAGTGTAAAGCAGCTATGTAGTTGATCTAGCCTTACCCTTTTATGTCTATTCAAGTAATCTTTCCCTCGCAGCCAGTCTCCCTTCCCAAACGGGCCGTGACAGAGGCGTTGGGTAATTTGGAAGCATTCTTTGCTTGCGGGCAGGTATTATCCCTCGAGTTCCAGGAATTGCGCATGATACCGACGGAGGATAAGAATTCGACCAAATGCCGCAAGCAGACATGGTACCTGATGGAGAGACTGAGTGGTGGTGGTCTAATAACAGCCAAACCGTGTCAGGACAGGACATAGTGGTTCAAGTTATGAGGGCAGTATTGTATCTGGATACTTCTGGGAAAAGGCAAGTGGTAGATGGGTATGTCATGGCGTAGCATATGTAAGACAGTTGCTCGCAAGGCGTTGACGGAGCGATTAGATCAGATTTGATTATCTTTGATCGACGGTTTGCTAAACGCCATTTGTATGTCTAATATCTCACGCCCCGCTGGCTAATATCTATCCCTCTGCAGATTCAACATACGATAGATGTCACTTTGTTCAGTGTTTATGACATTTACACTGTATCTTCACGCTTTATCAACAATAGTCGCCGAAACTGTTCAGGGCGCCGAGGCCCACTGACGACCTAAGCTGTGCGAGGCTAATTGGCTTACAACAGGCTAAAAGTTAGGATGAAATACCGACAGTCACGTCAGGCTAAGTGGAAGTCGCTTGGAAGATTCAGCTGGCTTGGTGAAGAAGGGAACATCTAGCAAGAGGGAAATACAGCCTTAATAAGAACTGTGGTTCTAGGAGGCAAATATAAGTGCATCACGATATGTCGCTGCTGTCATGCGAGGACGCGCGTTTTCTTGCCCTTGTATGCGTACGACGGGTGCTTTCACGTATTATTAGCTACTCAGAAGAAAAATAATACTACCACCTTGTTAATTTCGTATGGAAAAGGTACGTGTTGAGTCTTCTCTAGTTTCTTACCATTTACTTTAACGTGTTTCTTTTCTAACCTTTTATGATCGCGTATTTAAACCGACTTGCGCTGGATTGGAGGCCCTGATTGCGTTGAAAGTTCTGATTTCGGTTGTATTAATCGGTTGGTTAGTTTGTGGCGGCGCTTAGTTAAGCTTTACTGTGTTTTTAGGGCGCGATTTAGGATTCGCATCTCAAGCTATCTCGATATATATTTTCCGGATAAATAACTACTAAGATATATAATACCCACTTAGGC
>JAPERM010000628.1:0-37113 GCA_030411635.1 Fusarium sp. MBC 119 | reverse complement strand
ATATATTTTAGATATCCCTTATAGAGTGAGTATACGCTAGATAAACTTATAGGGGATGACCTGTATTTGTTTGTATGTAGACTTTAAGCTAGATGTCGAATAAAAAACGACGTTGAACTTGGCTCAGTCTTGGCAGGGGATACGACGCGGAAATAAGCCAAGCTGGGATGTGATGCCAAGTTTCCGACCGTGTGGCTAGTCAGGGAACAAGGGTTGAGAGTTGTTAGACCCTGATCGTATAAACATAGGACTAGTTTCCTTGCAGCACCACATACTGGGGCTACGAATGAGGTTTACTCAGTATAACTATAGAAGTCTCTCTACTATGATTTCACGGTTGAGCTGAGAGGAAATGCACGAGTCGGTTCAGAAGTTGGTAACAGTTTCAATTCTTATATCTAGCGTTTATTCCAATAATCCAGCAGCGACAGTCTCACCACCACTTCGTATCACAACTCTTTGCCCTGGCTCAAGAGGGACCTTGACTGCCAGCTTGATCACCACTCGCGCGACACCGCCAGGCTGCACGACTCTAGGCTTCTTCTTGATAATCGCCCCACTCGCCTTGTCTAGTGTTGCTGCAATGGATACAATCTGTCCAGCTGAATGTAATCGTCCACGATGCAGGTCCACAGGCATGGGCATAAGATGCTCAAACGCCATGGCCTTCATGGTGAAAGTATCACTGCAGTTGATAGGGTCCGCAGTATGGCAAAGCATGTCGCCAACTCGGATGTGGATAGGATCAATGTTGGTAAGGGCAATACTGACGCTCTGCCCAGCAACAGCCCAGTCTGACATGTCCGAGTCCACCATGATCGACTTAATATATGCCTCCTCACCACTTGGTTGAACTAAGATGGAGTCGCCGATCTGAACAGAACCCGAGTCGACTCGTCCAGCAATGGTTGTAGTGCCCAATGTCGATCTGAAAACCTCGGAGATGGACATTCTGAAGGGCTTCTTAAGAGCTCGCGCTGTTGATGGCTCTGAGTTCTCCAAGGCTTCAATCAGAGTGGGCCCTGTATACCAGGATGCCGCTGAGTCTTCTGTCCGGCGCACAAGATTGTCACCGTTAAGACCGGAAATTGGGATGAAATCAACGTTCTTGGGTTGGAAGCCGAGGCCAGCGAGGAAACCGTTGACCTGCTGAGCGATTTCATCGAAACGCTCCTGTGACCACCCTACCATATCCAGCTTGTTGACAGCAATGACGAGCCGCTGAACGCCCAGACTTCGCAAGAGCAACACATGCTCTCGAGTCTGTCCCTTCAGGCCCTTCTCGTAGGCTCCAGTGTTTGCATCAATGACCAAGATGGCAAAATCGGCTTGGCTGGCACCTGCAATCATGTTTGGTACGAAATCTCGGTGACCTGGCGCATCGAGAATGGTGAAGTTGGTCTTTTCCGTTTCAAAATGGTTTGTCGCAATGTCAATGGTCACACCTCGTTCTCGCTCCTCGCTCCTCTGGTCCATTACCCAAGCAAGGGCAAATGACTGTTTACCAGACTTTTCAGCCTGCTTTCGGTACCGATCAATGGTATGCTTCTCAATAAACTTGAGCTCCAGCAGCAAACTACCCATAAGAGTACTTTTGCCAGCATCGACGTGTCCTGGAATATTAGCATAAGAAGCGTGTGGAAAAGGCGGATATAACTTACCAACTACAACAAAACTAATACTCCTCTTGTTGGAGCTGTTCTCATACTCTTTAAGAACGTCAAGGCCCTTATTCTTAGGTGGTGGCGCCTCAGCAAGCTTGAGACCGGCAACGTCCTTTTCAGCTTCCGAAACATCTTTCTCCTTTTCTTTTTGTGGTTTCTTGGTAACCTTGGCGGCAGGCTTTTTCCCAGCTGAATGGAATTAGATTAGCCCATTATTTCGTCCTTGTAAAATTCGAACCTTTCGCCTGAGCTGCAAGCACAACGTCATCTGGACTGGGCTCGGCGAAGGCTTGGGCGACAAAAGATGAAGAGGATGAGTATGGCATTGCAAAAACATCGGGCCTGGGGGTTTTGGCCGGAGCAGATCCAAAGAGCGTCCGAGCAAAGGCGGACGGGGCAGCTTGAGACACAATTTCTGGGGTGAAGTCGTCGAAATCCCACCCCTTTAGTGTGCCACCAGCGTTACTTTGGTTCGTATTATCGGTACTAGCCTCGTGTTCCAACGGTTCCTCGCTAGGTGGTGGGTTGACTTGCGGTGTTGGCTCGGGAACCTGACGTCGGGCTTGGCTGAATGGTTGTTGATTTTCTTTTTGTGACTCGTTGATAGAAAGCTTTTCGAGACCCTTTTCGGCCCTTTCTTGCTCCTTTTTCTCTTCATTCTTCTTCTTCCTGGCAGCCGCCAAAGCCTGAAGTTTTGACATTTTTGGAGCACCTTCGCCTCCTCCTAACAGTCCTCCACGAGGACGTTCAGGCTCGATAAAGACGGTTTGGCGTTCTTGAGGCACATTCAACCATGGCATATCGTTAAAGTACCATGAAGGAACCTTATCGAGTGGTGGAATGGCCATATCAGGGATGTATCCGTTTGACAGACGTCCATGGTCTGCTCCAGTCCCCAAGAGGTGTCGCGAAGCAGAAAAAGAGACTGACATACCTTCGGGGGCTTTCTTTGCTGGTTTAGGGGCCGGGGCAATGAATGTCTTCATCAGATATGTGACTGTCTTGTCGACATCATAATAGTAGTGCCATAAAGACTCTTCGATTTGAGCCTTCGTCACCTTGTTTGCCTCGGTTCCCAGAGCCCTGCGGACCTCTGCAGTTCCTTCGTCCATGGCTTGACGGTCCTCAGGACTTAACTCGTCCTCACCCTCCTCTTCATAATCATCACCGTCAAACTCGGATACGATATCGTTCGCATCAAACGTGTGAACGATTCTATGGCGCGACATGTTGTTTAACTGGGTCGGTAAGGTAGAAGCTAGGTGTTGGGCATAAAGTTCGGTTCGGTTCGGTGCGGTAATCGAGTATAGTAGGAGGGAAGTTTTAGCAGTCTCGAAGGAGGAGGATCCGGTGCTTATATAGAGGTAGAAAACAAAAAACCTTGAGCTTGCAGAAGAAGTTTGCGAAATATGTGCGCAGTGAGTTTATTACAAACTCTGGATATTGTCTTTAATGATGCATAGACGATTGGCGGGGCACAGCTGATAGTGGGGTTCGCTATGAAGTCACACTGAGCCGCTGAAGCCTGGCGGGCACGGCGGGGTGCAAGCCCCTGATAGTCCGGACTATCTCGTTTCCCCGCGCCGGGAATCGGTGTGCAGGAAGGCACCCAAATCTTCAAAAAATTAAGGTGGGAGATCGATCAAGAAAGCGATAGAAGCTCCAGGCTGCCACCATATTTCGTGGGACATATTCGATATCGCCGTAAACGCCATTACTTCAGCGGATACAGCTTCCCACGGGTGGAAAAGTCACAGTCAAAATGGATTCCTTGAGTGAGTCCCGCACACTTTTATCAACGAGGGGCGAGGGGTAGCTAACGAGGGGACAGATTTGGATGTGTCGAATGGTACTTGCAACGACCTGCCATGATGATGGTTCTCAGCTAACAATAACAGCGGCGGTGATGAAGGATGAGCAAGGCCGACCTTTCATTGTCGTCAGAGAGTGCGTTTACCGCCATACCACAAGCCTGTCCCGCCTATTTCGGTGTGCCTAACATCTTTTAGTCAGGGGAAGAAGAAGCGCCAGTTTGGCAACGAAGCCGTCAAGTCCCATATCCTCGCCGCTCGTACCGTCGCAAACATCGTCAAGTCCTCTCTCGGTCCTCGTGGACTCGACAAGATTCTCATCTCCCCCGACGGAGACATTACCGTGACGAACGATGGCGCTACCATCCTACAGCAGATGGAGATCACCAACCACGTCGCCAAGCTACTAGTAGAGCTCTCCAAGTCGCAAGATGACGAGATTGGTGATGGAACCACTGGTGTCGTTGTCCTTGCCGGCGCTTTGTTGGAGCAGGCCGCCGACCTTATCGACAAGGGCATTCACCCTATCAGAATTGCCGACGGCTACGACCAAGCCTGCGACATCGCTGTTGCTGAGCTTGACAAGATTTCCGATACTATCGAGTTCTCCCGCGAGGAGACCGCTAACCTTGTCAAGGTTGCCCGGACGAGTTTGGGTAGCAAGATTGTTTCCAAGTCCCATGACCAGTTCGCCAATATTGCCGTCGATGCCGTTCTATCTGTTGCCGACCTCGAGCGAAAGGATGTCGATTTCGAGTTGATCAAGGTGGACGGCAAGGTCGGAGGAGCTCTCGAGGATACCCTCTTGGTTAAGGGTGTTATTGTCGACAAGGACTTCTCCCACCCCCAGATGCCTTCGGAAGTGCACGACGCCAAGATTGCCATTCTTACCTGCGCATTCGAGCCCCCGAAGCCCAAGACCAAGCACCACCTCGACATCACCAGCGTCGAGGAGTTCAAGAAGCTGCAAAACTACGAGAAGGAGAAGTTTATCGAGATGATCCAGCAGATTAAGGACACAGGTGCTAACCTGGCCATCTGCCAGTGGGGTTTCGATGATGAGGCCAACCATCTCCTCCTCCAGAACGAGCTACCAGCCGTTCGATGGGTTGGCGGACCTGAGATTGAGCTGATCGCCATTGCCACCAACGGCCGAATAGTTCCCAGATTCGAGGATCTGACCGCGGAGAAGCTGGGTACTGCTGGTGTTGTGCGAGAGATGTCTTTCGGTACAACACGGGAGAAGATGCTTGTCATTGAGGAGTGCGCCAACACCCGAGCCGTGACAGTCTTTGTCCGAGGCAGCAACAAGATGGTAAGCGTAATTCGTTACTGTGGGTGAGAACCACGCTGACAGATCCAGATTATCGATGAGGCTAAGCGATCTCTGCACGATGCCCTCTGTGTGGTGCGAAACTTGGTCCGCGACAACCGAGTCGTCTACGGTGGTGGTGCCGCTGAGATTGCCTGCTCTCTGGCTGTTGAGGACGAGGCTGTCAAGACCCCTGGTCTTGAGCAGTACGCTATGCGTGCCTTCTCTGAGGCTCTCGACACCGTGCCCATGACCCTGGCTGAGAACAGCGGTCTGAACCCTATCGCTACTCTTGCAGAGATCAAGAGTCAGCAGGTTAAGGCTGGTCCAGAGGACCGAGGAAAGCTGGGTGTCGACTGCATGGGACGTGGAGACAACAACATGAAGGACGCCTTTGTTATCGATCCCCTGATCGGCAAGAAGCAGCAGCTTCAGCTCGCCACACAATTATGTCGCATGGTCTTGAAGGTCAACAACGTTATTGTGTCTGGCGCGGATGACAATGACTTTTAGAGTAGATGAGCAATGAATGAACACATGCTTGTCTAATCACGTCTTGATTGAGGATCGGTTATGCAGGTAGATAATATCCATGGATGTATAATCAAAAGTGCTGTATATTCCTCATATCTAGTGTTATTTGTTGTGATGAAGTCGATGTGCTTTTGTAGGTAACCTGTGATTGGATGAACCTGAGACAAGTATCTGACAGGGCTCGGGGCAATTTCGTTCCTCTTGGCTTACGCTTATTACTAACTTAATATGAACATCAACTTCAATGAATGAATTTTAACACAACGGACTCAATTCGAATATTCCACTTGACACTTAAATTCCAATGCAGACTGCTGAGGCTGAAACATCTGCTTCGTCGGGGTCTTTGGCCGACATAGACACATCATCAACTGTCGTCACCAGAAGACGTCCTATTCCTCGAAAAGGCCACACAAAGTCCAGGGCAGGTTGCTCTAGTTGCAAACGAAGAAGAGTAAAATGCGACCTAAGTTCACCAGAATGCGGTGCTTGTCAGCGATTAGGCCTGGAGTGCGAGTATCTAAATAAGCCGAGTCCGGGTGGCCAAAACCCGGGAGCTATCATTTCACGACCATTGCGAAGCGACCCGGTCATGTTCGATAGTAATGACCTAAACTTTTTTCGACATTTCCTGTTCGAAGCATATCCTCCTTTGCCCATCGATGGTTTTGGGGTGTGGCAGCAGGCTTCGCAACTCTCACACGAGGTAGGCCAAAACACGGCTATTCCATGTAAATGCAATTTGGCTGACATAAATAGTACGACTTCTTACTACATTCAATGCTTGGCCTTGGGGCATCACATCTAGGGCTACTAACTCCCTCTGCATACGAAAAAGCCGCCTTGAAACACAGAGTTATTGCAATCAGTTCTCTGAATAAGCATCTTACAAAACCCAGTCTCTCCAAGCAAGATGCCGAAGCAGCATTTGGGGCTATGCTAAACTTAACGTTTCAGTCTGCTTACATGACTGACGGGCTTGTCGATTTTCTGACAATGGTCCGAGGCTGTAAGTCCTCCTTGAAAACTCCCAACCTAAACTCATCGTTGCAGGCTGGCTCGTTGGCACCCATTCATGTGGCAACCTAGAGGAGACCATTTTCAAGACATTCGCAAGAGTGAGTTATCTTCAAAGGATCAAGGAAATTGTCCAATATGAAGACTCACCAAGCCATTACCTGGACATTCGTGTCGCCGAAGGATTCTGCCAGAGCGTTCAGAAACTCGGTCCGCTGTGCAACAGCGTTGGGGAGCTTCGATATCTGGCACATATGCAAAGAATTGCGACTCTAGCGTCTACTGATCCTGCCGAAAGTTTGTCAACCACTCACATTTTAATTTGCACCCTTGCTGACTATTATTAGGCTATCGTGAACTTACCTTCTTCTACGATGGACTTGGAAACCTTAACACCAACGATTTTGCATCATTCATCAACCCCAAAAGCTACGCCTCCCAACTTGTCATAATGCATATGCTCGTGCTCGAGTTCGTTATGAGTCGCAAAGCAGTTGAAGGTGCCGAGCGGACCACGCTGGGCAAGAAGGGATACTACGGCAGAAAAACCATGTCCAAGGTCTGGGTCCGACAGATTCTGAAGAACCTTCCCCCCGAATATCACCAGTATGGCGAGTGGCCCGTGAAATTCATTAATAGTCTCAGTTTCTCGTTCGATGATGAGGACCAGGTCTGGAAACCTTTCTTCCTGAGCAACGGCAGGGCGATTTTACTAGAGGAGGACACGATTTCTTTGGCCGTAAGGTAGATTGTTTGAAGTCCATCACTGTTAATGAGCGAAATCCAGCCGCTTCAGACAACCGAACTAGCATATCTCTCAGCACAACCAGCAAAGCCTTACTCCCAACCCAAACCCGGTTTCCCTCCAACTCTAGTACAGCAATCGAGGAACATCTAATAACTCTAAAACAACATGTCTTGTCCCACTTCTAACCATGGTTGATGAGCTGTGGACGAAAGGACTACTTCTGGCCCTCAGCCAGCTCAACACTGTCTTCAGCTCGGACAGCCTTGCTCCGGGCACCATGCCTACCCAGATATCGGCTTGGGTGGTAGATACAAAAGATACCAATGGCACCAGTCATTGGCAAGCTTTCGAAAACCCAGAAGAGCCATTCATGGCGGAACGCATAAGCATTCATGCCTCCAGCAAACTCTGCCACGCGAAAGATGCAGCGAACCTGTCGAGTTAGCCTGCGTCTACGAAATGCGTGGGAAACTTACCATGATCAACACGCTCGAAATATATACCGCGAGAACCACCTTTGGCCAGCCCTTGGGTGCGTCGATGGTAGCACTTCGGTTTGCGAGAACGTGAAAGCGACGGAAGACACAAAGGAAGAGAGAAAACGCAACAAGCTGGAATGCTAGACCTGCGATAAGTATTCTGACACCAATCCTTTCCATCTCGCCCTGCCAGTTGTCTGAACTCGCTATTCCAGAGCCACTGCCCTGGATGAGAAAGGCGATAACATCGCAGGTGACGAAGATTGGGGTGAGACGTCGACCTGGGATTTTGAGAATGCGATGGTGCGATGGAGGAAGCACAGCAAGGATGAGACGACTGATGAGGAGGTAGTTGCCGGCTGCAATAAAGACGGGGGCGAGGACCGTCCAGGTGAGTGTCAAGACGAAAGGAGTCTGCAGTGTCAGCCAGTGAAAAGAAGGGGGTAATGATTGGATCAACTCACTATCTCGGATTGGTTCTTGGTAGAATATACGCGGATAGCGTAGGCGGCGACCTCAATAGCCGAGCCTATAACTACAACGATGAAGAACCAAGCTCGGTATTTGATGAGGGTTTGGTATGCAATTACAAGGAAGATGATACCATAGACGATAGCACCGATCACAGCCAGGGGAAAGGATGGATTGTACATCCAGATAGACTCTTGATCCGCCATCTTGGCTGGTTTCAATCAATAGTTTGAAGATCTTAAGGATGAAATAAGAAGTAATGGGTTTTGGCTGTAAATCGTTGTCTTGCTCTGTCTATTCATCCATCATCTTGATCATTTCGCATCTATTCTATATAGATTTTCTCATATCTAGGCCGCGCATGCTGTCGGTTCTGAAAGCGATGAATACGCTGCCAATGTTGAGGATATTCCCATTTTGGACTTTTGGATGAGTATCCCAGGGACGGGAGCGATTCTGGTTGGTTGTCAGATAGACCCTAGTTGCGTGGCCTACGCATGGAAACCGATGAATGCGAGCTAAGAAAACACGATGTATACGAGAGCCAATCAGGGCGGCGCAGTAAGCTTAAAGGTGTCTCTGCTGAAATTAACATCCACGACAAAACAACAACATGGCGTTGTTCAGTTGCGGCTATGCTATGAACTAGTCGAGACAATGATAGTCACAGCCATGATGTTTGTCTGGGTTGGAATGTTTCTCCTCGACGTCATCTCTTTCACGGCATCCATAATGAAGTCAACCCTGTCTCAAGATCTCATCCGCATGTGAGAAGCAAGATCTCAAGAACAACCCTGAGAAGACCCTGATTTTCATGGCATCTGAGAATGACATCAAAAGTCGGGTCGGGTAAGCGGATCGGCACAAGGCAAAGACATGAAGAAAGACATTCGGAGCCGAGGTGACGTTGACGGGGAGGCCTCACGAGATGAGGGCATTCACATGGACACCAGCAGTCGTTAGATTATCGTACGTGTTGTTTTATCTATAAGAACCCACATGATCCAACAACGCTGTCCGATATAAACAGTCAAAGACATTTCCCATGATCGAAAGGCGTGTGAGACAAAAGTGTACTCAGACCCTGAGTTGGCGAGATTACCTTAGACTGGAGCTGGCAGAGTGATGTCAATTGAGGCAGATGATTGGGGGTCGGTTGACGTGGGGCGCCATCACGGCATGGTGTTGCGGCAAATCTGAGAAGCGTGACCCGAATTTGGTCACGACTCTGCGGCATTCAGCGGGCAAAACAGCATATTCTCGGTATACTTGATTTACCGAGGGAAATTAATGCTCAATGAGATGACTTCGTTTGCCTTGCATTGTCTTGTCTTGTCTTTGACGGTCAGTCCGTCTGATGATACCCCAGAGTCTGTTCGAGACATGTGAGATAGGATAGGCAGAAACAGTCAGTGAGCTCTCACCGTCTTGTGGGTATCACCAGCGGCGCCTCAGCAGGCAGCCTCGTCGCGGCGGAGCGTCGCACACTGCCACAGCCGCCTCGTCTAAGGTAGGGTTGAGTTTAGCTAACGTCGGGTCAAGATACTATTAATGTTATCTACCGTCAACTAACGGCGCGTACCGTCACGCTGACTTGCCCAAGAATGGGAAACGGCCCGCCCGCTACCCGCGGAGAATTGTATCCCCCCAAAGAGCTCTCACCGATGTTCTGAGTCTGAGGATGACTATGCGCTGTATGAAAGATGACTGGAGCGCCATTGCCACTGGAGGTGGGCATGTGAGTCAGTCAATGCTTGGTGTTGCTGTGAGTTTGATGCGGGCCAAAGATGGCGTGCATGTAAGTCAGCGTGGGGAACTGTAGACGGTGAATTACAGACATTTAATTAATCAGGATAAATTTATTATTATTATTATTTTAATAAACATCAGTTTTATACGGTTTGAATCCCCAATGATTTTTAATTATTAGTGTCTGTTCTTTTCAAAGCTGTAGTAAAAGAGCAGGTGAGCAATGAATGAATGTATGTTGATTGAGTGATAGATGGATCGCTATGGATGAATTAGATATACCGTTTAACACAAATCAACAGCGCCACTGCAATAAATAAAATATTAAATAGTATTCCCTGTGATTAAATTAATTAAATGAGATAAAATAAAATAGAATAAATAACCAAAAACGGAATTCTGCCCTTTTCTCCTCGAAACTGGCATTCAGCAAGCAGCCGCACCACACAGCACCGGGTTCCCGGGCCTCACCGCCCACTATGGCCTCTGTAACAGGTCACCCCCGGTCATCTGCTCTCAATTTGCTGAGTTGTTCATGTTCATCCAAGGGACCAGTCCCACTCCCTCCCACTCTGTTACTCACTTTCAAGACGCACACTCCCTCCCACCATCTCTAATGATAAAGGGCAGTATCTCATGTATAGTACAGCACAGAAATAGCCAGTGGGTGTTTCTTGGTTCTTCCCCGGGCTTACATGAGACACCCACCATTGAACACTCTGCATCTCCTGAAGCCTCTCCCTCCACACCTTAAGTTGAACAGCTACAACTACAGCTACAGCTACAGCTACAACTACATATCTTACAACAACAAAGGTGCCGTGCCCTCTTTACTCCATGTTTCAACCCGCTTGTCGCACTTGTTGGCGTTCTGTTTGCCTATCACGGGCCAACAAACGGCGCCTTAACCTGCGGAAAGCCGTTTTGTTGTAAGGAAAAAGAAAATATACAAACACCATCCCCATCATTGATGCCGGCTCATTCATGGCTTGCTTTGTCCTACATGCGCTGCAACGTGGTGACCAGACCCGACCCCATCAATGCAGGGCTGTCAAGTGTCATTGTCAATTGATTCTTTTGGTGATTTCTCATTTCTTTTTCTTTACATATGATCTTTTTGTCAAGAGCCATGTTTTCTACAGTACATTACTTTCTGGTTGCTCACCAGATCAAAATCAAGTTTGGCTGATGGCCTTCGCTTGGTGCCACGACATCACCGCCTCGTATTATGATATATCCATATTTATCACATTTATTTCGGATGACAAACTTGTTTCTCCATCGTCTGATTTACCTTTGGGCTCTCACAACTGTTCATCTCGAAATTGTCGGGCAGCATCACAACCCACTTCGATGAATCGATTTGTATCATGGCCAAGAACTGGGCATACTCTGTCACTAATAGACTTGTGATAGATCTCAGCCACCACGGCTTGCAACATTCATCACTTTAGCCTAAACCCCTGTCGATGACTCTCAAGTACCACCGACCACTTTATATACAGCACAGCAACTTGTATTGTATTTGATATAGCCCTTCACCGACGTCGATCTATCAGCCACAGCCCCGCGAGGCACAACCCCCGTGACTCCCCCCAAAGTGGCATGTTCTCTCATCTCTCATCATACCTACTCTTCTCTCCAATTATCTCGTCCCGTCTCCTCACGAGCACCATTGCCTCAAACAATATCCAAACGGACGACCTTCCGGCGGCTTCATGCATCGAGTCGCTGCTCGTCTGCAAGCAAACCGCTCTGCACAGCACGTTAACTCGATCGCCGATGCGGGTGTGATCTTGGGGAGGGACCACAGTCCATAGTTTGCTGTTTTTTGTGTGTGAGACAGCAGCAGCTTTTTTATCGAGTCCAACAAATATTGCCCCGGCTTATGTGAATATCGTCCGCGTGGACCGTCTTGTGCGGCCAAGCTGGTTCAACATTTGTGGTAGGACGGGTGGCTGGCTTTGACAAGCTATGCCTATTTGTAGAACTAAAGTCAAATGAAATGCCAAGGGTAGACGTAGTTGGCCCCTCGCGAATTGCCCCTGAAAGGAACACGGCTTGGCTATGTTTGCTGGATCTTGGAACAGGTTCAATCCATTGGTGTGTGATGCGATGCATCGCTTTATTCTCGATGTGGGTGAAACGGTGACATTCCTTACGGACTCGCCCGGACAACGGTAAACTTGTCCTAGGTAGGTTGTGTCTGTTCATTGAGAACAATAGGTTGGTACACCCAATTGGATTTCTATAAACAAACCAATGAGGTATAAGAGATATCAGCATTATTCTAATTCCCAGTGTGTAAAGTATGTATTCTCAACTGACTGTTCGCTCAGTTGGAATCGGTTACCCTAGGTAGGTAGCAGGTAGATGCGACAGCATTCACGAGAAACTCAGACTATGCCCAAACCTATCGTCCCAGATTGACTCATTGTGAAGTCTAAAAAAGTCAAATTAACTATGAGTCAGGGACGGTACAAATTGTTAAATTGGCAGTTTGGGTCAATTCTCCAGCTGAAAGTGGTAATGACGCGCCGTGAGTCACTCTCCAATTTCAGTTAAAGAGCTGGAGCTTTATTCTGCTCACGTAAGGAATAACCTGCGAGACTGTGGAGTAGCTCGCCACTCCATCAACAACATCACGATAAAACATCGACTTCTCGCTGCTTCTACCAATTTATTCATCAGAGTTTCATATTATCTCTACAGCCCCATTCTTTATTTGCGCGGCGTTTGGGTTCGTTTTACGTCACTCATTGATCTTCAACGTTAACCACCACCAAAATACCGCTGTCAACTGGCCAGCAACAGCCCACTTCTACAAACGTCATGAGCTCTACCAAAAACAAGTCAGATTCACCACAGACCCGTAAACAGGCTGTGGCTGAAGCTTCCTCATCCGGAATTGTCCCCAAGCCAGTGCCCGAGTCGCAGGCACAGGATCCTAGGACATATCAGATCGAGCAGCTACGGCGACGTTATCAACCAAAGGAGACTGTCGCACCAGACGGTGCGACTTCACTGCAGTTTAAGATCAAACCCTCAGATCCCGATTTTCCCTTTGAGCTTGCTCACCTTGAATGCGATGTTCGCGTTCCGCAGGCATATCCGGATGAGAAACCGGTGCTGCACGTGAAGAACAAGGACATCCCAAGGGGTTTCGGTATCAACATTGAGAAAGGATGGGATGGGCTTGTCGAGGAGAGACCCGGGGCAACGCTGCTCGCTCACACGCGAGAGTTGGACAAGCATCTGGAGAAGTTTCTGTCTGAGCAAAAAGCCGAGACAGTCAAGCTCGTGACTTTCAAAGACACGAGGCATGTGGAGGCACAAAAGACTCAGACACAGGAATCGACGCAGCCTAAGCAGGTGTCTGAGCCAGCTCCGCCAAAACCTGCTCCGGCTCCCATGCCGTATGTTCCAGAACCGTCGTACACAAGAGACGAAATCGCCGCTGCAAAGGAGCGACGTGCTGTTGAGATTCGTCAGCTCGAGGCCCGGATGAAGCGGACACCAGAGTATCGTCGTTCGCCTGATGGTGTTGTGTATACTCTGCCACTACAGCCACAGAAACGTTCGGAGCTTCCGCTGGGATTGCAGTCTGTTAGGAGTGTTCATCTAATTATTCCACTGATCTATCCTCTGCAGAATCTCCGTATTCAGCTCAATGAAGTTGAGCCTGAGGATGCAGAGCCAGTGGAGGATCTCTTCTGCGAAAAGGCGGCAGTACAGCATCAGATGTCTCTTATGAGCCATCTCAACTACCTTGCACAGAACATCCACAAGTTGGCCAAGCAGGCACAGGCTCAGGCACCTAAGGTTGAACCAGCCGCTCCGGTGCCTGAAGACCAACCGCAAGATACAAAGGAAACCGAACCAAAGCCTGAAAAAAGCCATGTCCTGGTGATCCCACGACCCCCTGAGTGGAGCCATATCGATGGAGATGAGTCTGAGGAGAGCTCTGACTCTGACGATGTTGAAGGTGGTGTTATCTTGGGCGAAGGTGAAGAAGAGAAAGAGCAGGTCTCCATGCCAGGTGAAACCCCTGAACGTGGTACCATGCTATCATTCCCTTCCATTGAGTTGCACGGCATTGAAATACTCCAGGTTTCTATCTTGAGTATCAGTGTCAAGTGTGAGCGATGCAAGACAGTCAACGAGATCACAGGCCTGAAGCCTGACGCTGAAAAGATGACAAGCTGCAAGAAGTGTGCTACAGCGTTTGCTGTCAAGTATAGGCCTACGCTGGTTCATGAGCACTCTACAAGGGCTGGATTCCTCGACCTTGCTGGCTGCAAAGTAGCAGATATGCTTCCCAGTACCTTTGTTCCAACCTGCGAGAGGTGTTCTTCCCCCAGTCCCGGCCTGGTTTCGGTACGGGGCTCAGCCGTCACAAATGTCTGCCGAGACTGTCACGGCCATTTCACCTTCAAGATCCCCGAAGTCAAATTCCTCTTCATCACCCCTGGTTCTATTCCCCCGCCGACCACAGGGCCTCGCCGGAAGCAGGAGAAGCTTGGTCTACATGCGGGAGAACAACTCCCCAACAAGGGTGCATGCGCACACTACCGCAAGTCCTACCGTTGGTTCCGCTTCTCGTGCTGCAGCCGCGTGCATCCCTGTGATAAGTGCCATGACAGCCAGGAAGATCACCTCAACGAATGGGCTAACCGCATCATATGCGGATGGTGCAGCCGCGAGCAGAACTATTCTTCAGCAGTTGAGGCTTGTAGGTTCTGCGGCAGGTATTTGATAGGTAGAAAGGGCAGGGGATTCTGGGAGGGTGGAAAGGGTACCAGAGACAGGAGAATGATGAGTCGGAAGGACCCGAGAAAGTACAAGAGGATTGGCGGTTCGGCAGCGAAGGAGAGCTAAGATACTGTAGATGATCTACAGTAGATGTTGCTTGGCAGCTTGTCACAGCTGAGACGCGCCAGGCTGAGGCCCTGGAGTTGTCAGCTTGAAATGTAACCCCAGATCAGCTGAACCAATTTTCTCATCTCCGCTCTATCGCATTGGTCCTCTTTTTCCTCATCGGCGGTTACGAACCGCCAGTAATTCGGTGAATATCTGCAATAATAGAAAAATCGTCACCGTTTCGCAAGACAGAAAGCAATGAGGGGTTACGCAGCCCATTTCCTGTACGCCGCAGTGCTGTGCTATTCCCGTGGGATATCTCGCTGTGGGCGGCTTCTGATTTGAAGGTGGTCGTAATGGAGTGCCACATTGAGTTACGAGGCGTTTGTGCAGGAGTTGGTGCTTATTGGTGTTTATTTGTGTTGGGGCAAATGAACGGCGGCGGAATATTAAATAAAACTCTGGAGATAAAATGTAAGAATTGAATAATTCATTGGTCTATGCACATGCATATGTCGTGACTGCATGGTGATTGGAGTAAGCATGAGGCTGCATGTCCTTAGCCATTGATAAAGTTGCGATTTCTCTACCTACTCGGATAATGTGACCTAGAATGCAGCGAGATATCCGCAAATTCTAGGACTCTTGCATGAGGGCTAGAGAATATACGATCTTAATGACGATAGACTGTCGTTTCTTGATTCCAACGCATAAAGTATCAACGAGAAAAGAAGAGAATCAGGTGGACTAGGGTGGGCGTGCATTCAAGCGATGAAGACGTGTTCATCTATTGAATTGAATATCACGAAACCCCTCATGAGGCAGCTTATCAATATCATGGATGGTACTCGACCCATGGCTCATCTGATCAAACAAGATATTGAGGGGATAAGTCAACTGCGAATTTCCTAATCTAGATAGTCCCGCAGCATGTGCTTTAGCGATACTCACCTCCATATGCGAACTCTTACTGGGGCATGTGAAGCGATAAACAGAAGTACCGGAAAACCGAACGATTTCTGGAAGGCGACATCGGAGCATTTTCCCATATGTTTCTTATGGCCGCTGGTGTTGGCGGGTTTGGATCTGTTGAAAGGGTTGGGCTGGTGAGCAGGGGACGTGACGTGCCGCGCGGGATGGTCAGGACGGGATGGTTGGGGCTGAGACTGCGACGTGGGATGTGGTGAGATGCTGTAGATAACAAATATTATGAAAGTTCTAGAAGCACAACTTGTGAATACGGCAGGTGGTTAAGTGTGACGAGTTGTGTTTTGCTAATGATTTGAAGCCATGCACTTTGAGAACTGATATTGTGCATCATGCAGGTACGTAACATACCTACTGAAGGGAACATTAGCGAGCATTCAGCCAGCTGCAATGTCTCACCAATCCCTGAAACGACATGCATCAGCACCCAACGTGCCGACTTGAAGCCATCGTGAAAGGCCATGATTCGATTTCGCAGCCAATGCCATGGCGTACCAGTTTACCCCACAATCAAGCCTCTTTCCCTGACTGCACCCTAGTCAAAGGGCATCACAGGACACGTCTAGGGGGCCGCTGAGGGTATTTCTGCCAAATTCCCCGCTCTAAATGATGCCACATTAGGTAGCTATTGATAGGAAACAACTCGTGATTGTAGTGAGTGGCAAATATGCCCCTAACGCCATGAAATTTATCAGACAGTTTTTGACAGGACAAGGTGACGTGACGTTTTGTTTGTCTCACCCCTTTCAACTGATATGGAGGCGCTTGACTGTCCGCGGAAGAGCGGACAGACGCGCCACGGACCGTCACCCGTCATCACGGGACCTGATTGTGGCTGGACGGGGATGAGATCCGTAAGCCTTGGGCTTGTGAATGGTGTTTGCTTTGGGGAGATTCTTGTTGTGAAACTTGGAAGAGTCAGGGCGCTCTGGGGGGGAGAGGTATTTAGCAGACGCCTCAAGGAAAGCTTTACTCTGAATATCTTGGTAGTGGTGGGGAGTCAGTTTACAGTATCTTACCTTACCTTACCTTACTGTACCAACATTCCGGTTCGGACATGTCCATCAACTACAAATGCTGGCTGTCAACCTTTTGACATGAAACGCGCCTGACTACGTATCCGTCCGTACCCTTTGTTCCTTTGTCATTACCCAATCCTTCTCATCACACTAAACAAAGAAAGCATCCCTTCATTCATCCCTGTCAACCTTGTTAGTTAGTTAGATATGAACATGGCACGGCGCCCCCGGCGGCCAGACACCTTCACACGTGCGCCATGACAATAAGAAAGTGACCCCCATTCTCATTCTCTCCCATTTCCTACGATTCATCTGATGTCCCGCGTCCGTCCCCTGGCTGCGCCAAACAAACGTTCCCGACTCATGGCTTGTCTCGCGGATCCTCTTCCGGCGCCGGGGGCGACCCCTGAAATGACTTGGGTCAAGGGTGCCCTTCTAGAAGGTAATGAGCTTTGCGGTGAGTTGGGCTTGATTGATGCCCAGCAAATCAATGAATTTATCGTTTATTAAATCATTCTTGAATTTATTTATCTCTTTTTAGTCGAGGTAAACGGTGGCTGACCTGGTGATTCCTAAAACGGTGGCCGTTTGCTTGGATACTTAACTTACTGAATCATGATAGAAGCTGAATGTAGTTTTCAATGTCTTGCATGTAAAGGAAACTGAATTACTAATGAGACATTAACTGACACTGCAAACATCACTACTCCAGACTTTAAACCCAGGCTCAACACCACGTATACTGCATCTTACGGCAGCAATCATACATAGCCGCAGCCAACCAACGACAAAACACCCTTCAACCGTTTTCCACCAACAGTAAAGAAAGTAAACCAACAAAAACCAATTCTCAACACGATTAATTCCATCTGAAAGTCCTCAGGCTAAACCAATCACCCGGATGCTGATACATCTTTGCCTATTAACCCCCAATCTTTCCCTCGCCTCCCTGGTTCCATGATAGTTACCGAGCTATCTTGAACATCCATGGATGGAACTGGAACCCTGCCCAACCCGGAACTCTAAACCCATGACCCCCGCCGTCGGAGTCGAGCCCGGCAAACCGTCGACCCCGGAGGATTCAGTGCTTGGTAGCGAATAGGCGAATTCTCTTGCTTCACCTGAGACCGTGATTGGATCTGTTCAACCTCTTTTCCTCGGTAAAGCAAACAAGTCACTTCACCAGGGATTACCAGAGGGCGTGATTTCAACCCTTGTGAGCGTACTGCAAAAGATCGACGCGACTCATCTCGACCCTTGACTCCCAAACAATGGTTCCCGCCGTCCTGGAACACCATCATCGCCAATCACCTAGTTTGGGCAAGAACCGTTTTTCGGGGCATCAACGGCCGAGTTGGTTCCATGCTGGCTCTCTTGGGGTTGAGATAGTCCGGGATTCTGCTGGATAGTGTTTCCGCGTACACGGTAGTTATCGAACCAACCCCAGACTCGGCCTATCGCTGTGTCCGAGAAACCACTTTCAGGTCTCATTTCGTTCTCCTTTGGAAGCTTTGGACACCTTGCAAATAGACACAGAATGAAACCCAGACCGGCCATTATGCTGCCTGTCATCCAGAGACGTTGGAGTGCTGTCGCCACAGCAATGGTCATGCCCTCCTGGCCAAATCCTCCATTCTCGACAGAGGCGTTGATCAGCTTCATGACATTGCCAACTTGATCCGTGCCTAGACCTATCATTTCGAGCACTTTGTTCAGATGGGCGGAGAAGACAGTAATCCCAATGGCGATCCCCAAGCATTGGCCCATGGTTCTCAGGACATAGATCATGCTAATAGCATGCCCGGCATCGTCCTCCTCGACTGTGGCTTGTACACCGATGGACATGACTGGGAGGAGTAGACCCATTGCTATACCCACGAACATGGTGATCACCAAGATGGCCGATGTTGGCGTTTCTTGATCAAGGATCGTCATAGCTCCGAAGACAGCGACCAAAAGACCCCAGCCGCCTAGCATGAAGCCCTGATACTTGCCCGTCCCGGACGCTACCAATGCCACAACAGCCGCCATAGGAGCAACAGTAAGAGTTGCTGGGAGTGCCCATACTCCTGTCATCAAAGGCGTTTTACCCTTGACGCCAAGGAAGTAGACAGCAAGATAGTACAGCACCATCCACAGAAGGATGCCGTGGATCGTCGCGTTTATAAACTGCAATACTGTCGATTTTTTTCGAAACATACTTCGCCGAAACATGGGTCTCTTTGCCATTCTTTCATAGGCTCCCAGAGCCATGAGCCCGGAAATCGAGACGACAATAGGGACGATGACCTGTGCTGATTTCCACGGGAAGCGCGAGCCGCCCCAGGTGAGTGGTAGAAGGATGGAGACGGAAGAGATGGTATAGAGCACAATGCCAATCCAATCGAGGTTCTTTATCAAACGAATATTACGTTGGTTTTCGTCGTATCCCAAGAGGAACATGGCTCCAACGAGACTGCCTCCAAGCAAGGGGAGGGTGCACCAAAAGATCCACCTCTACAATCATCAGTTAGTATTTGCTTTGCTATATGGTGCCCAGGAATATATTTACCCAGTCAGAGTCTTTGTTCATAACAACAGCACCTCCAACAAGGGGGCCAGCGATCGTCCCAACCGCCCAAGACACCATCTGATACGCAACCCATCGAGAGCGCTCGCGGGTGCTGAACATATCCGCCAGTATCAGGCCAGACAGTGCCTGTGGCCCTCCAGATCCAACACCTTGTACGGCTCTACCGGCTAGAAGCATTATACTGGACTTTGCAGCACCACATAGGATTGTTCCGCAGATGAAGATGGCCAAGGACGCGATGTATGCCGGTCTTCGGCCGACGACATGGGCGAGTTCGGCAAAGATGGGCTGAGCTATAGCTGTAGCCAGCAAAAACACTGAGCCCATACTCAAGCTTTCGGAAAACGTCGCATTGAGTTCTCTGGCGAGTGCCTATTTGTGTCAGGAGTAGTCAAGCCTGACCTTGGGACGACTTACAGGAAGAGTAACGCAGATACATGTCGCATCAAATGCTTGAACAAGAGCAACTGTATTCATCACAACCAGAATGCTCACTTTACGCAAAGGCTTAACCTTTGGCTCTTCGAAAAAGACGTCCACGGTGACGACTTCATAGCCTTCCGACATGTTGCTTGCTTGCTATGACTGGAAAAAGATGTCGAGATGAAGAAACTGGGAGTGCGGTACGCGCAGGACCCCCTCATTTATGAATAGGCTTTGTTCTCGGCTTTATTATGCAATACGTTCAATCTCCTCGGGTAACCAAAAGTCAAATATGAGACCGCACAAGATACAATATTCAAGCCATTGTGCAGAAGATTCTTAATCACCACTTCATCAAACGGAACAGCTTCAACACAATGGTATCCAAATCCATGGAGCAACTCAGTGGCCCAGTGCTCCTCTCTGGATTTCTCATGTCCAGTGTGGTTTACTGGCATGCCTTCTTTATCGTCGACTACCTACTCCGCAAGTATGCGCCGGCCCTTTACGAACGACTCCGACAGGTAGACATTCTGCGGAAGCTTTGTCCACTCATCCTTGTCATCGTTCGGATGACATTTGGTATCACCGTCTCTTTACCAGCATGTATACAAGCTGCACGCACTACACCTTGGGGAGTCGACCAACCCTTGAATACCGCGGGCCAAGTCTGTATTGTATCGCAACTTGCTGTGTGGTCGAACGAACTCCCTCTAATACGATTCTACTCTCTCGAACTCTTTATACACCATATACTCTGTCTAGTTGCGACATCCAACATCATCCTCTCGCCGCCGAACCACCAAATAAAGCCGCTATACATCTACTTTGCTTCTCTTGTTGGCGATATCGGGCCTGGGTCTGTGATGATTTTGAAACTGGCAGGTCATCATATTAGTACCTCAGGGTTGATGTACTACGTCGCCTTGGGCTCAACGTCAATCCTCATCTTCTGTCGCATCGGATGCGCTTTCTACACCCTCACCCAGGTCCTTACAGATCCGTACAATCTTGTTGATTGGGTGTGGGTTTTGGCGGTCCTCCTATTCGGCTTTTACTCAACCTACTGCGCATCTTGCAACTTGAAATGGCTTGGTATCATCAGAGTTGACCCCATCAGGTGCAACATCACATACTGTAACCGATTTGTGGTCCCTATCTCACACCTCTTCCTAGCAGCAGCTTTCGGTACTACTCTGCTCTCGACTTTGTTCTTATACGGGCTATATCTCGATCGACCCTTGAGATCTTTGGAAATAGGTCTGCTTTCTATGAATGGACTTGTTGCTACAGCCTTTGGCTTAACGTGGGCCCTTGTCGTGAGGATCATATACCCGCACAACGCCTCCAAGTCTGATCCATGGGGACGATTGTATCTCCCACTCGGAACGGCCTTGACAGGTGTTTGGGTTTGGGCTATTACTACTCGGTACACGAGATATGTGGCTCGCGAAACAATTCTAGCATCGACGGCCGTCAACGTTCCTTTGTTCTACGCCATTGCCAAAGTAGCGCAATACTACTCAGTCAAGGAAGCCGCTGCAGCGTGTGACGAGAAACCACCTTGGGATGAAGGCCCCATCAAAAGACACCTGGAGATGGCTCGTGAGCATGCCGCCATCTTCATCGTTTCGCTGGCCCTCCTGACCTCCAACATCTTGAGTCTCTCTGAGACGGCACGCCTAGCAATCGCCGCCTGTCTTGTGGTTCAACTTCGACTTCGCTGCGACATAGTTCCTCTGGCTGTTGCAAATCTGAGTGGGACTACAGGGCTTTTGATGGCCCTTCTGATCCTCGTACTTGAACCAGGCTTTTTAATATTCGCCATAACTGCACCGTACATCGGGTACGAAAACTCGGGCGATATTATTAAGAACTATCTACTTCTTGGAGGAACTCTATTGTTTGCCCTCGCCGTATCAAGGAAAAAGCCCATGTCAAAGCCATGTGCGGCCATGTCAAAGCCTTGCAGGACCAACAAGTTTCATCCGATCGCTCTTCTCTTTGTCTTTTTCTGCATCTTGCAAGCGATGCTGGTCAGGCAATACCTTTTGTTTGAAGAGGGCACTCCAGAGATCAGTGTTGGCTTCATAAACTTCAGATCTATCCTATCAGCTCCTTTTACTTGGATTGGTGTGTTACAGATGAGTTCATTGCCCCTTGTAGTTTTAAGGGGGCTGAAATAGGCAAGACATCTACTATGCACCATTGAGTGTGCGTTTGTGCCTTTTTCATGTATCTACAGAAGCTTGTGGTTTCTCATGTTTGTTCATTGATTTGGTCATCGATCCAATCAATTGCCAGTGAGGGGGCGTTAATGGAGAGGATCAAAAGAGGATGGTAAGATAGGTAGGCGATTTAAGAAGTTCGTCAAGTTACTCATCAAATATCTTGACATTTATGTCAAATCATATATACAAGTACCTTTAGCCCGCATAAGCTCGCTTTAATCATCCAAGACCTGTGCTTGACTATACCGTCCTCGCTCTGACCTCCAACATGTCCAACAGTGACCTTAAGGATCTAAAGCCCCTCATTCGCAGAGGACCAATAGCACTGTTGGTATTTGTCCAGTTCATATGCCATTTCCCTCATTCTGGCTATGGGGCTGATCAGAGAAGATATCTGATTATCGATCATGGCGATCGTGTCGGCTGCATTGTCGAGATGCTTGTTCATTACGAAGAGCTCGTCATGGATCGCGCGGATTCTGTCCCGAGGCAGGATCCTTTTTTCGGTGTGATTTAAGAGCGCATAGAGGTCCAAACTGATCTTGACAATTTCTACGTTAGTATATAGTAGTTATTAAAGGGGTTACTTGTCAACGTACCATGCTTTGCAGACGGCTGTGTTCTCCGGTGAAAACAGAGACAAAAAAACTTGCACTTCTCAATAATATCTT
This sequence comes from Fusarium sp. MBC 119, assembly GCA_030411635.1. Taxonomy (NCBI): domain Eukaryota; kingdom Fungi; phylum Ascomycota; class Sordariomycetes; order Hypocreales; family Nectriaceae; genus Fusarium; species Fusarium sp. MBC 119. Next base: position 14,565 of record JAPERM010000628.1, on the reverse strand, counting down.
GGCATTCCATCAGAAGTCTCTCGACTTCAAGATTATATACTCAAAGTTCTTCGACCTCATCCTGGCGTCCATCTACTTTCATCTGTGAGATCCACTGTGGTAGTTACAGAGAAAGGAGGATTAAATTTGGAGAGTCAACCAAGAAAAATATATAAATCTATCATTCTTTTTCAGGCTAACTTCCTCTGTTTGCATTCGCGTATGTTGAGCGTGATTCACTGTCACTCCTTATTATTTCGTTTGCCTGCCAGTGCTCGGCAGCTGGCAGGCCGCCATCATCAATCTACCGCGTCGCTCGCCCTTTGTTTCTCTCCTGGTCAACAAAACAAAATCCTTTCTCCTGCTAAAATCCTCTCGCTTGTTTACGTCAAACCTTTCATTGTTGCGTTGCATGCAACTCCACTACGCCTTTGGCTTCTCACCGGCTTGGGCCATCATCCCTCAACTAAGCTGGAATCATGGGTACCAAGGAGCCTGTCGATAAACCTCCCTCGGAGCGTGAGAGAGATCTCTCAGAAAAGCTTCGGGAAGCAGAGTCGGAGAATCACGCCAACGCACGCCGCGAAACAAAGCTCCTCACCCAACTCCTTGAAGCCAAGACCGCGCTTCTCCAAGCATCCCAACAGCGCGAGCAGCTATCATCGACCCAGCTCAAAGAGAAAACAGCCGAGCTCGAAGCGTGCCAGAAAAGAGAACAACAGCTCTCGGCTCAGCTCCAGGAGCAGACATCCGAGTTTGAAGCCCACAAGAAGCGCCACAACAACCCTCCCGCAGCGCTGCTTGAACAAGAAGCAGCGCTCCGAAAATCTCGACAGCAGGAACGCGAACTGTCAGTGGAACTTCAGAAAGTGAAGGGCGATTTCTTAGCCTACAAAGATAGTCGAAAGGACCAAGACTCTGAGCTTATAGAAGCAAAGAAAGATCTTGAACGGTCCCAGGACTACGGACGAGTGCTATCGAATCAGCTTCAGGAGGCAGGGAAAGCAATTCAAGAATCTCAGAACAAGGCCCAAGAACATTCAGAAGAACTTCGGAAAGCCAAAATAGACATTCAAGCGGGCAATGCCCGTGAAGAGGAGCTAATAGTCCAGCTCAAAGAAGTTTCTACTCACCGCGATTCTCTAGTACAGTCGACGCTGAAGGGGCTATCACAAAGGGAATCAGCTGCCAACCTCTTTGGACTTAAGCAATTACCAGAGTCTGAGCTCTTTGGTCCCAAGCAACCTTCAACACCCAATATCTTTGGAGCTAAGCAAACACCAATGTTCGGCTCTTTTGGTGGCCCCAGCCAACCGCAGCAAACACCAAAGACCAAGAACCCCTTCGCCTCTAGGCAGCCGCAACAATCACCACTATTTTCATTTACCGGACATGACCAGCAACAGGCCAAACATGTGTTTAGCTTCCCTGAGTCTGGCGGAGAACTGCAGCAGCAGAACATACAGCAACAACAAACACAACAGCAGAAACCACAGCCTCAACAATGGCAGCAACAGAGTGTGCAGCCGGAACCCTCTCCAGGACCACCTCGTGGTCCCAGAAACCAGCAGCAGAAGCCTGGTCAGCACCAAAAGCGACAACAGTATCAAGGACAGCCTCAGCAAGGTTCCGGTGGACCTAAACGACCTAGGAGATAGGCCTGGTCTCCTAAAGGCCCCCTTTTTGAAACGACCCTCTTGAAAGACCAATGTTCATTCTTGTCGACCATCAACAGAGTTCTACACCCGTGTCACTTGGAGACTGTCGAGACGATAGGCATAGCGGGGATATGCATCACAAGTCTGGTTATTCGGCACACAGAGTCCTTCACCTACTCAAGTATGGTCAGACTCGCGTAAGATGGTTGATTTTGGGAATCTCAGAGATTATGAACAGGAACGATGTATGAGGAAGATCGGACAACATGTCATGTTGTTCAGAACAAAACTGGAATCGTGGTACTAGGGAACTTGTAAGGAAATACATGTACGAGAAACTGGCATAACGCCATCAATTCATGAGTGTTAAATAATTCATCTTCTTCGAGTTCTATCAAAAGTCAAAATGCTATTCCACTCCGTGGCCCCTTACAACAATGCCTGGATCTTGCCCCCCCCCCCCAATCTGCTCCAGTAGCTCTCTGAAGGAATGATAACCAACGTGCATCGCTTCTTTTCATCTTGATCACCTTCAGAAATAGCTTCAGGTCTGATATTGTCCCAATGAGTCTCCACTACCTCTGTAAGTGTATCGGCCTTATGGGGAAGCCCCAACTCTTTGATAGCCTTGATACTCTCTGAGTCAATAAAGGGCATGTCGTCTTATAAAGCCACTGCACTTTTCGACGGCCTGGCCTGTGACACCAAACCCCTGTATATCCTTCTTCAGTTCATCTAGAGTTTAAGTAACGCCGCCGAGAGTAATGGTATCAAGCGCTCTCCATCTGGATCGCCCTCTGATACGTACTTATCCAATATCACATCGGCTAGGAGAATATGATCTGCCGTTTCGGCTTTATGCTGAGTTGGGGCACCCAGCAATGCCTGTTGCACCTTCTCAGTCCCGGCCTCGTTGATCTTACAAGCTGTTGTAAGCTCATAGGGTGAATTGAATAAGGTCTGGATGACACGAAGGCCTAGGGTGTGTGATATTGGCCTAGACAGCACGACAGTAGCTCTTGGAAAGGTGCAAAAGTACTTGAGGTGTATGCCACCGATTTCTCCTTTCGTCCGTGAGAACTGATATCTTTGACTTCATCTTCCGGACGAAAAAGTTCCTCTGCATCCTTGGGAAACATGTACTTCAGAAGCTGAGTCTGCGATGGCTACAGATTTGAAGATCCACGAGAGAATTTTCACGATCCCTCGGTTGGAAAAGTCGGATGTTACTTTCGCTTTTCCGGAATATGATCATCTGGTGATCCATCTTTGATGTCTTCCTGACTCTCAGCCTTGATTTGATGGTTGTCACGATCATCACGGCTGTCATTCGACTTGACGACATAGTCAACTTGTCGATCCCGCGAGTCAGAGCCGGACATTCTGTCAAAAATTGATTGTCAATTGAAGTTCCTACAAGAGTAAATCGCTCAAGACTTAACATCATAGCTCATCGATTGCTCATTGCCGATCATGCCATGATGTAATCGATGTCGTTGGCGATCCGATCTGAGACAGAGTTTAGGAGCGGAAAGCCACATCTGGAAACAAAGGTCATGTAAGCCTATCATGTTAGGTTCCTGACTAGCAACCAAATTGATTTAAACAATCAATCTTGAAGTTTAAACGTTCATTGTTCTATACACACGCCTACAGCTGATCTTGACTGATTGTCGTTGGTGCAACGTTCCTGATAGAAAGCGTTGTCCAGTGGGGGAACTCGTGTGTCATTTTAAAGATTCTTGGAGTTGATAAACATCAATCGAGATTGAAACAATTTTGATTTGATACTTCTGAGATAGATCGAGTCAATGTGGAAATATATGATTTGATTCGGTAGGAACCCCAAACTTGACTAGGTGTAATCATCCCAATAGCACAACTCTATCGCTCTACACAACTCCAGTTTCTTACGGTAAGTAGTGATGATGCAGATTGTTCCCCTTCTTGATACCGTTAACTGGTCATACCTGAAAGCACAGATATAGTCATGTGAAGCACGTATAGGGAGGGTATTCGCGGGGTTGCTTACCTATGTAGTATCCCGCTCACGGCAACCTTTACAGCATCAGGTCCCGTGTAAACAATAAACTATTACCTTACATGACAAGGTTAAACTCCCTGACATCATCTCAGACCCTTCTTTGACCGAGGTAGGAAACGGAGGACTCCAGAACGTCCAGTTTCGGTATCACATGGCGACGATATTATCAACGATGGTCTTAAAGCTCTAGGCTGCCATTTAACATTATGTGGTAGGTTATTACAATTTACCTTACACCGCATCCTTCAGAGCCAGGATATTCTGACAATATCACATTGCTGCCAACGCATCGACTCGGCCCGTCTGCCACCATACTCAAAGGCCACGGGCCGAGGATCGACACCTCATCTGGAAGAATACCACCAACCCTCAGGCACAGCGCGCCGCAGTTGACGGCACCCTCCAGCCAACCATGCCCCAGGCTCGCGGATCCGACCCTCGATGCATCCGCATGAATAAGATGGCCAGTTCCCAGGTTCTCCGCATCACCAGGCCTCCCTCTGACCATCACATGTCGCCTGTCAAACCAAAACAAGAAGCTCGATCTTGAACATCTATCACCCCCATCACGGCCCTCCGATCCGAATAAGGGTCCTTGTTTGAACGGCATAGTTTTTCCGTCGGCTGACCCCTATCTTCCCCGGACCGGGGGGTTGCCTTTCACCCACGCGATTTCTCCAGAACCAGTTGCTTGGGAAATTGGGGAAATCCGGACGAATTTGGGGGTTGTAATGCTGCCACTCAGGAGGGGGTGGGATGGCAATTTGACAGCAGATATGACGCCCGGAAGCCAATGGCCTAGACGCTGCTCGTGGCATGATCCCATGTCAGCTGGCACAGGGCCCTGCAGGCTATTATGCCTGGTAAAACCTGGGGTAAGGTATTTGATATGCACGACCTGCCCGTCTAAGCATAGAGGCGCAGTCGATACTGAACTGCTGATGAGGGTTAAACGATTATCAGTCAAGGGTATTAGGAAAGAACAATACTGAACCGCATTGATTAGGACAGCCTCATCTATCGCACATCCTGCAGGCATCAGAAGACACCCTTGGTTACACCATCGCCAAAAGTCCTTAATACTTGGGACGAGCATCCAAGACATGTATGGGCCGATAAGTATGCATATTCTTCGATCAACACTAATAACCTTGTGCTCAAACCAGACTGGTGGTAATAGCCAAGCATTTGCTAAGAGTTATACCTGGCATGTCTTAGTATATCTCGACTTGATATGGTGTTGACAACTCAGGCTATTCAGATAATGGAAATAATTACCAGCTTGCACATGACGGTCAATTTAGAGTTGAAAGCCATTCTAAGTGGCTCAATACGATATCCCAGCTTACGATAGTTGAATTCAAGGCCAATGAAAGGTTGAACGTCAATGGTCAGCATTATTCCATCCAACCCCAACCTTGATCAATTACCGGCCGCGGCGCATGGACAATAAACTCTCGGCAAAAGACACGGAAAAGGCAATCCAATCTTCAAGCCCGTTTCGTGTATGCGGAGAACTTTCACCACGTGGTGCGCTGAAGAATGGTAGGGTACCTGAAATACCTACAGAGTCATGAAAAGGGACATTCGTCCAAGCCGAGCACGCTAGAACCTAGAGGGGGAGTTTCGAAATACAGTACGTACTGATTCGTCTAAGGTTGCCCGTCGGTAAACTTAGCAGTGGTGTTCCCAAAGGGGCATCTTTGGTCACTGTCCAATCTCAAGGTTTCACGACGCGGCTGAACAACCCTCAGCGTAATTACTTACAATTTGGATGTCAGCCACCTCCATCCAGTTTCACTTGAATCATATCCCCTTCCACACGCCTCGAGATAGTCTCTCATTTCCTCATCGGCGACTCCGTTGAGCCCCAAACGCATGCCCACATGGAAATGGCGATTATCAATACGGACCCATAACGTTCTCTTCTTCGCCTCCTCGTGGCTCAACACCGCCACGCGAATTTCACGTGTCAACTTGTCAAATAATTAGCGAAAAGTAAAAGCCCCATATATCGCGGTGTTAGATCCAATTACAAAGCAGCAATTAATCTGATATTGCCGGACCGACAAAGGCAGTTACTGGTTCGTGATACTGGAAGAGGGGCCGCGGCGAGGCAAGGGAAAAAGCACGGTAAACTCGCCGAGAAAATGGCATTATTGAGGGGCCGAAGAGCGCCGTAGAGTCGCCGGAAACAAGTAACGGAGATGATTGATTGAAGGTGAGACCTTATCAGTGGGGATGTTGGAGTTCTTGGGGACCTTCTGGATCCCTTCTGGATCCATTGATTTCAGGATATGGCCTCAATCGCACATGTCTGGTCTGAATTGGGTCCAGCGGGTACGATATGATGCAAGAGGTAGTTTTGATGCCCAACATTCAACAACCGTTTGCCTGCATTAGAGTTTACAAGGCTGATTGCAGGAGGACCATACAGTAGCAGTTCGAGATACGCTACTCCACTTATTAGATCCGAAATGAGATTGAGTGGAGATGCGCGATAAAATAATAAATTGAATTTATCGATTATTTTTTATTTTTTTTAATAACTCGCCAAGAAATGATATCTTAACTGACGAAAAGGTGACTCTCACCCTCTCCATCAAACGTAACATTGACCAAACCGTCAGAAAAATACCTCGTCGCTTAGCTCAACTTCCCCTCTTCAACAATCGTTAGTAATTGCCTCTTCAAGCCTCAAAATGAACCTGCGCGTGATTGAGAAAAACTGATGGTGGTGTGAAATGTGTTCTCCACGTGCGGGAGAAGACTTCTAGAAGGTCTCATATAAGTGAACAGTGATTGGTCGGGGGACTTCGGCTTCCATATTGCACACCACTATCTAAATTAGGAATAGATGTAGGCTCGTGCTCGTGCTCGAGCACACCACTCCATGAGATGGAAGCCTGAGGTGTCAAGAGCTAGAGAATACCGCGCTTGTGTCTCCAAGACTCCGACAGCGGCGACGGTAAACAAGCGCGGCTGTCCCTGGTGTGCCTGAGATGAGAACGGACGCTGGCCGACGGGGAGCATGCGTACTGCTTTCATGTCTTAGCTTCGGAACAGCTGGTTCAGATGTCTCATTTCCGGCTCAAGATTCGGTCATGGCAACATGATGACCTCTCTCTACCTTATCATCGAGATATCGCATCGCGTTTGCAACACATTCATCATCGAACAACGCATCGACCAGCGCATAAACAACATTCTCACTGCACGTTCCTGAGCCGCGTGATGCGGTTGCGCCTTCGGATGCGGACCTGACAAGCAAGATCTGCGAGATTCTGGGGGGGGAACCATCACCCCAGACTATGACGTCGTCAACCCCGGATCTCGATGTCGAGCAGGGTCAGACTTGTGGTTTTAATTGAGGAAAACATCGATATCAACTTGAGTTTTCGATGTTGACCATCGCCTCGAGATTACCAGCCTTGCATCGCTGTGACGTTGTTTAATTGATCACCAGCTTCTGTTTCCGAGGCAATCGCGATATCGCATCTCATGTGCCTGATTTTTTGCTTCTCCCACACCACATCCCTTTCACAACGAGGGTGATGCCTGTTTTGGGTAGTCTTTTGTTAATTTGACAAGTCTCCATCCGATGCGACGTCGACCGTTCTGGAAACCGTATTCAATTGTTACGTCAAACGTTGCCCAAATATGAAGCTTCAACGCGTTTTGGGTCAACAAGACCGTGTTTAATACGCCAAATTGTACAAGACCCAGTAGCTATTAACTAACTGTTAAGTAAGCACTCCGACTTTTCTTCGTTGCTGCCTGGGTTCCGTAATCTCTCGTGTGGATGAGGTTCCGCTAACCCCAGGAAACCCTTTTTTCATTAGTGGTCTCCCCAGCTGGGGGGATCGTGGTAAGCAGACAAAGTTTTAAGGTGGCAGATTGGGGTACAAACCAGTCCCATTTTTCCATTTTATTTTATCTCAATATTAATTGATCAATTAATTAATTAGTTCCCAATTCTCAAACAAACCGGAATACATTTCTTGACAGCCGGAATCAGATCCGGTGTCCGAGTCTAAAGGCCCACGACTCATGCAGACGATGTCATAGGCCACGAGGAATTTGTTTCCTTAACAGGCAAAGCGAGGCCGAGAGAAGGCTTGCTCCGGCTAAAGGTTGATCAGGTCACAGGGCATGGTAACTTTTTCGGCATCTTTGACAGCTGTTAAGCTCCCCAATCCACGTGAGGTCCAGTGCATTTCTCTCTGATGTCAGCCAGGCTGGCGTCTCTAGATCTGTCGGCATTCCTTCGATTCAGGGACCATGGCGTGCTGTAAGAAATGAAGCTGCAAGTGACCTCGGAAGAGGCTTACTTGGCACAGGTAGGATCTACAGCTTATTTTTCGCATTTCGAATTGGTCGTTTGACTTGATGCATTGCATATCAAAGGGTGCAAGCAGTGATACTCTTGCACCCTCTGAAAAAAAAGCCTCTATTCTGTACGTATCCGTTGACCAGGTAGTTGAATCAAGCGGTGAAAAAGCGGCATTAAAACGAAACATCCGTGAAAGACGGTCAAGGTCAAGGTCAATCACAAGCATGCAAGCCCTCGGCAGCCGCCAGAAGAACAGGACCCTTGCTGCAGTTGCACGACATCTGTTGATTGATTGAAAGGGTTTTTCTTCAGCGCAGGCTTGCGCCGTAAACAACCACAACCCCAGGTTTCCGAAAGCAGCGGGCGGGGAGCGGAGAAACCTATGCCACGGGTTGCCCCCACACCGGCGGATAGACGGGACTCATGTGGACAATACAAAGTCCCTGAAAATGAGAGCCGAATTTGACCGACCCGGCTGTCTGTACCGAGGTGAATAGGTCGCAATGGAACGAGGTAGGTAAGTTGCTAAAGACGGGGAGCCGAACCGCCAGATCTCTAGTTTGATCAAACGTGCGACGGTCACGAGTAGAAATGAGCTACGGTGCTTAGATGAAACCCCGATAGCTAAGATCTGACAGTCCAGACCGAGTGGTGTATCAAGAAGCTTTTACAGGGTCTCGAGAGGAATTTAAGATAGGTATGCTGAGCAGAGCAAACAAAGATATCAAGTTTATACGCATTGATAGTTGGAGATCTCCAAGGCAAAGCATAACCAACACAACACAGCTCAACTTATGCAGGGTCCTTTGGCTTCAAGATTCCAATCGGTAATTGGGCAAATCTGATGACATGTCTTATTCCCGGTCTCACGCCCAATTAACTACTCCAATTTAATTGGCAGTGAAAAGCATTTACCCGTTCCATTGATGGGATATCGCCGTGATTTTTCCAGTATTGGGTTTAGCCTAAAATGACGCCTCTTTGCTTCCTGGCAGTTGAACGGGCTCATTGTTGTCTGAGTCAGAAAAAACGCCCCTGGTCTCTAAAAAGCAAAAATCCAACAAGACCCGACGATGCGAAATCCCTCCCCCTCAGCCACAAAACACCAACACGCCCCCCTTGCTCATATCCCCATTTGGTCTAGCTTCGTTTTCTCCATCCGAGGGATCCTCAAAACTCCAAGCGCACATATCGCAAAAAGCAATTCGATTTTCGTCACAGTGGAGATAAATGCATCAAGGGAGCTCGAACCGCATGTGACCTATTTCTTCGCATTTCTTTTTTCTCTGCCGCGGGCAAAAAAAAGAGGGATTGGTGCGGAGAAGGAAATTGTCGCCTCTGTGTTGATCACACGGACGACCGTGATGACCAGAGGAGAAATTCTCCAGATTCTCCGCAGGCGAATGTCAAGAAGTGGCTCCTTTTCTGGGGAATTGAACACGTCAAAGCTTTTACTATTACATTAAAAAAGAGGAGATAAATTCGATAAATGATATTTATTTTTCAGAGTAGACGCCATTGACGCTTAAAAAGATAGTTGTACGGGGGGATACAAATGAGTCTGAGCTCAGGCACCCAAAACCAAATAACGTGTGCTTACATGGATGCATGCAATGCACTGAGTTTGTGTGTTGATGATGAGAATTGCACTTCCCCGCAAAATCCTGAACGGGAGAGGCGTCGTTGTCTCTTTTTGCCCTCCTTCAAAGTCTCCCCCACACGCAAGGAGTTGAAAGTGAGTGAATGATTGACTGGCTGTTATTGAATCTCTGGTGTAAGTTGTCAGAAATGACTGATTTGATACACGTCTCCCTCACTCTCCTTTCCCTTTCCGCATCCAGCCTCCTTTTCAGCTGAATCGTGTAAAAATGTCTTGAAACGACTCATTCACGTACATAAACACATCAAAGCAAAGACCCAAGGTCCTTCATTTTCTCAAGACGTGGCGCTTAGCTCCTCGTCTCCGGCTGCGGCTCCGCAGTATATGGCATCCTCCACAATTTGGCCGTGAACTTGGTACTGACTGAGTCGAGGGGTTGAAAAGACCAGTAGCACGCGTCGCAATGGTCAAGAAGTAAGTCGTGGTCTGGACTGAGAGGTCGACGTGTCTAGACCGGCAGTGCCGTTCGCTACTGTCGACTTTCGTTGAGTTGAAGCTTGACTACCAAGATTGGCTTGATGAATGCAGCAGTAGGTTTAAATAACATCAATACGAGATGCACGTTGGGTAGCTTCAATCAGATGCCAAACGCTACTCTGACTCTTATTTGACATCAATCATCAACAATTGCATCAGTCAAACTCATGCAGGTCATAAACCCAAAATACCAATAATTCGATGTATGCCAATGTTACAGTTCGCACCACAGCGTGGCTTGCTCGTCGCTGTAACCCTAAGGGGGTATAACCTCCAAGATTAACTTAGGTACCCTTAATTCCCAGTTCCAGGTCACAGGAACAGGATCGGAGACCAGGAAGAAGAAGAGAAAAACAGATTTGATCCAGGTGTCTTCCAAGGAACAAATCCCCCGGGCACTGGGATCTAGGTCTTTTGGCCGAGCTCGGAATACAGGGAGCGTTTTGAAGGAGATTGGAATTACATAAGATTGAGTACGTGCGGATTGTTAGCGGCCCCCCTCAGAGTAGGTGAAGTGTGAGGTGAGAGTGAGGAGTGAGAGGGAGGTGGTTGGGATCGGTTACCATTCTGCAATGCCAGTGCCGACGGGACTTGTTTCTTATTGACACCCATTCAACCCCATGTAAAGTCAATGGGCCAGAGCGAGCCCTGATGGCTTGGCTGTCGCGTCAGCTTTTTTTTTTTTTTGGTGTTTGGACGTTCCAGAGCACGCCAAGCGAGTCCTTGTCGCAGCGTCCAGTTACAATTATGTTCCTGAGGCGGCTCAAGACGGTTCGAGGTTCCTAATGTGTTTGTTGTTGTAGGCTACGTTTAGTAGTAAACTTATGTAGATCCTCAACAAAGATAGCACTGCCCTATGCTAAAGTAGCTGCATTGGCCTATACTTGACCGCCCGTACTGACGGGATTTCTCGCTTCGATATCCCATGTTTTTTTCTAGTGAATTCGCGCCCGCATTTACCGACAGTTTGGTAGGGAGAGTTTGATGAGTGTTTACTCCCCACTGCGTGTGAAGGACATACAGCACATATGGCACATACAGTAAGCATATGAAAGTTGAAATGATGAAAATTGTCTCAAGATTCAGCCTTTGACATGTGTCCTTCTCCTCTCCTCAACCTCGACTCGAAACCAATTGAACAAGTCACGAGCACTACAAGGTCTGCATTGCTGCACTCTACCTGGTCTGGCCTGGTCTGGTCTGCCACACTAACCAGGCCTGTGGCTTTTCATCCCCGGACCAATAGGAAAACAGCCTGTCAGCATCAAACGGCCGCTGGTGGTTTTCGTTGGTTCACTGCAACCCTTTCCAGCTGCTGCTGCCGGGTCTTGAGTTTAAAACACTTGGGAATTGATGACGTTCTTCTGGGTCATTCTCCAACATGCACATGGATCGTATCCAGGAACCTTGGAACTCTTCTGACAACTCACAATGCGACATTCCATCCAGGCACTTCACATAGATTATTGCACTACACTGCACATATCGCGTGTTCATGATTGATTGACTTGACGGTTTTCAACGTGAACTTTTATTCATGTTTTTGCAGAAACTTTTTTCTCATAGCAATTCGCCTTTTTTGCGAGTTTTTTTCATGGCTGATCCTTTTGGTGTTTTCTTTTCCACCTCTCCTCGGGAGACATCCATCCGTGCATGCATCCTTTCTCCACTGACTTTTGTTTGCGCCTTTTGCGCTCGCTTATATGAAAATCAAGTCCCTCTCCACCTTCGGCTCGCATAGAGCGAAATCGTGACCTCAGGTTGCCCTCATTGTCTTCCCTCATATGAAATTACAAGTACACGTGTGTCCCGAGCCTGGTGAATGACGAAACAAGAGCCAGACGTGGCCTTGAAAAAAACTCGAATTCATGGTATCATAACATGAACGACGCCGCCATGAGTGAATAAACATAAAGATTGGACTTCGAATTCCGTTCCGCTAAATGAGTTTGTAAAAAAAAAAAAAAACAATGCTGCTAATTGCAGCTCAAACGCTCAATGCTGATGTGGTAATGCCTCTCGTGCGCCGTCCAATGCACAATCGTAGTGGGTATAACTGTATCGGTAGGTATAGTATGGTATGGGTATCATTTACCACCCCTTGGAGTGGTATCCATCGCTGGCTTCCTTGGAAAAGTATTGGTTCCAGCTGCTCGCGTTCACATCCTCGCTCTTCTTCATGCACGGCTTCTCGGGATACTGCTTCAAATTGGCCACATCGTGAGATGTATGTCGTCGCTTGAGGACGGCATTGGCTGTCGAGGACTTCTGCTGTCGCTCCCAAAGGAGGTGGCGTCGAAGAGACTCAGTCAACTCAGTCGCCAACATGTTGCGGCGAGTAGTGCGAGGTGACAGGGCGGCCTGGGGCTGGATGTGGTTGGGGCCGGTCATGATGGGCTGAGCGCTGGACCTGGGCACCTCATGGATAGGCTTAAGGCCAGGGCCGCGCATACCCTTCATCATCAAAGGAGCCTCGTCAGAATCATTAGGCGAAGCACCCAGTGAAGGACCATGCGCCATGCGAGATCGGGGAATAGCCGATGTCGATTGGGAAGCGTGGTTACCAAGGTTGCGCGCGCGATCATTTTGTGCAAGCATGAGAGTGATGAGAGATCGCCGTGATGTCAGGTTGGGCTTGGAGTCAACCCGTTGGAAGAACTTGTCGTCCATGCTAGACTTGCCGCTCTCCTCCATTGAGTCCTCCCAGTCAGAAGAGTCGTCATCGTCATCAATGGCGCTCTCGTCGATGTAGTCGTCGGTGTCTGAGTCAACAGCAGCCTCGTCATCAATGGTTCGGGTCATGACATTGTTACTGAATGAGGCCTGCTTCTTGCGAGCGGATAGGAGTGAGCTAGGTCGCGATCCAGCCATGGCGCTCCTGAGGGATCCGTCCTCTTCGGACGAACCGCCAATCTGGAACATGGGCTTCTTGATAATGGGGATGGTAGGCTTGCTGTTAGACAGACTCTGGTCCTGCTCACTAGATGAGCAAGAGCCACCAAGCGCAAAGCGCGCAGGCTTCTTAGACTGCACAACCTTGGCAGCAGGCGACGACTTGGGCTCAGGGATGGCATCTGAGGATTGAGCAGTGGCGGAAATAGTTCGAGGAATGGGGATCTGAGAAGGAGAGAAGCCGCGCACGACAGTGGTGCGAGGGAAATTCTGGGGCGAGGGTTGTGGCGAGCCCTCTGAAGCTGAGATCGACTTTGCAGGCGATTGCGACTCGGTTGTAGTAGAACCGGAGCGCTCAAATGCAGGAGGAATAGGCAAGGACTCCTTGGCAACAGGAGCAACCTGGGGAGGGGCCGACAGAGGACCCTTGTCCTTGACGATAGAAACAATCATCTTCTCGAAGTCGTCGGAGCTAATGTGGCGTTCACGTTTGCTTCGGGTGCTGGCGCAGGAATCTTGGCGTCGTACACGAGGGCGGGCGATCTCAAGAGGTGCTGATACTGAAGTAAAATCGACAGCCTCTTCGTCAACAAGGGACTCGACACTACCAGACAATTGAGGAAGGTCGGGTATCCTTGTCTCGGAGGGGATGTTCTGGGGAAGAGTCTGAGTGGTGGGGGCTGCCTTTTCTTCGCTGTCGACAACAAAGGTCTCTCTTTGCCAGAGTCGCCAGCTTAGGTTCTCTAGTCTTCGGCCTTGTTCAACAGAGTCTGCGCATCGAGAGAAAACTAACTGGTCAGCATCATAGACGGTCACATGTGTAAGAGGCACCTTACCAGTCCACATGCTATACAAGTTGGCGGGATTGCCAGTGTCAACCTTGTGAATGACGTTCGCATCCACAGTCAATACGTGAGTATCTAGGCGATAGGGCATAATGGGCTTTTAAAGCTGTCGATTACTCGACTGGGGGGTGATGCCAAGGGTCGAGTTGCGAAGATGTTGGGTTGAAGTTAATTTGCAATCGGATGCAGGTAAAGGTTTCGCGTGGGTCGCCGGCAAAGGTAATCGAGTTGATAGCCGACAATGCGCCAGAGCGTAGTGATCGAGTTGATTTTTCGGTGCGGAAATATTCAAGTCGCGGGCGGTGAAGTAAGTGAGGTGAAGTGAGGTCAATGAGAGCGAACTTGGCGTGTAAGAACGATGTCGAGATGGATGCTGACGTTCATGGGGATCCTCGAGTAGACATGCGTGTGCAAAGGCGATTATTGTTACAGGTGCAAGGTCGTCCTTCGTATCTTGCTTGGGATGTATGTTGGTGTTGGTGTTGTTTGGTGTATGTGTATGTGGAGGAGGACGAACAAAGTCCGGGGGGAACCAAACGTAGATATTCTTGTTTGGGCCTGTGGGTGAACTTGGGAAGCAAGACGGATTGGGGGAAGGGAGTCGCGGTGCGCTATGTAAATGGAGTCTAGTACAAGCACGAGCGCACGCCAGGTCAGGGGGGGTGTCGGTCCGCGGG